>OU015473.1:395886-438386 GCA_907164805.1 Brachyptera putata
CTCTGACGTCAGAGCACGTGCTCTTTAGAATGCATAGCGTAACCATGACTACCGGGGTTGTATTTAGTATAGCCCGGGTTGTCATGGTTACGTAAGGGAGCATAAGAGCATTATATATATACATATATATATATATATATATATATATATATATATATATATATATATTATATATATTCACATTCATATATATATATATATATATATGTTAATGATTGGATAATATGCTCCCTCGCGAAATAACATGAATTCAATGAAGTTTACTCACTCACACTGATGACAACTATGAGGTTTTTATCGGGCGAAACTTACACAATTTAACATGGGATTTGCTCATTTGTATCAGGCGATCATGATCAGCGAGGAAGTATGCTATTACCAGCTTAATGGCTGAAAATCGAACGTGGTACCTAAATGACGTCAGAGCACGTGATCTTTAGAATGCATTGCGTAACCATGACAACCCGGGTTGTATATAGTTTAGCCCGGGTTGCCATGGTTACGCAATGCATTCTAAAGATCACGTGCTATGACGTCATCCAAGTACCACGTTCGATTTCTGAGACGCTTGAAGCCGTGTATTGGGATTTAGCATACTTCCTCGCTGATCATGATCGCCTGATACAAATGAGCAAATCCCATGTTAAATTGTGTAAGTTTCGCCCGATAATAACCCCATAGTTGTCATCAGTATGAGTGAGTAAACTACATTGAATTCATGTTATTTCGCGAGTGAGCATATAATACAATCATTATCATTATAATTATTCAATCATATCAATCATATATATATATATATATATATATATATATATATATATATATATATATAAATATATATGATTAAATATATATATATATATATATGTATGTATATATATATATATATATATATATATATATATATATATATATATATATATATATATATATATATATATATATATATATATATATATATATATATATATATATATATATATATATGTTGATGATTGGATAATGTGCTCCCTCGCGAAATAACATGAATTCAATGTAGTTTACTCACTCATACTGATGACAACTATGGGGTTTTTATCGGGCGAAAATTACAGAAATTAACATGGGATTTGCTCATTTGTATCAGGCGATCATGATCAGCGAGGAAGTATGCTATCACCAGCTAAATGATAGAAAATCGAACGCGGTACCTAAATGACGTCATATCACGTGTGATCTTGGGACGCCTTGCGTAACCATGACAACCGGGGTTGTATATAGTATAGCCTCGGGTTGCCATGGTTACGCACGGCGTTCTAATTACTCGTGCTCTGACGTCATCCAAGTACCGCGTTCTATTTCTGAGACGCTTGAAGCCGTGTATTGGGATTTAGCATACTTCCTCGCTGATCATGATCGCCTGATACAATTGAGCAAATCCCATGTTAATTTCTGTAATTTTCGCCCTATAAAAACCCCATAGTTGTCATCGGTGTGAGTGAGTAAACTACATTGAATTCATGTTATCTCGCGAGTGAGCATATTATACAATCACTATCATTATAATTATTCAATCATATGAATCATCTATATATATATATATATATATATATATATATATATATATATATATATATATATATATATATATATATATATATATATATATATATATATATATATATGTATGTATGTGTATATTTATATAATTCGACGAAAAGGTGATTCCCATTCAGTAGATTTATCCCAGTGAGTCGGTCATCGAACTCGGTATGTATTTTCTATAACGATTAAAGAAAGCCTCACGAATGTCCGATATCGCATTTCGAGCTGGTGCGTGGTGTTCGTGTAAGCTCGTGTCTGCTCGTGTGTCCTCGGCGTGCTTCCAGTGCCGACACTGCTGACACCTTCCAGCATGGTCCAGATAGCGTGATCTCGAGGAATAATGGGCTTTGAGAGACGTGAAAAAGAGGCTGGTTTTGTTGATTGATATTGAAGAATGGAAACATCGTGCTGTGTGTGACTCGTGTGGAAATAACCAGATATCCAGTTTATTGTCGTTTCTTACATTTCCATAGGCCTACATATAGCCAATCAATTGAGAGCCAACTACATGGGTTATTTGAGACAGTAGGATAAATATCATAATATTGGTGAACAAGATCTAATAACGCTTGAAAAATGTAATAATAACATATCATGTAGTTTATAGTCGTTTTTCACATTTCTCCACATATAGGTAACTATATGGGATGTTAGAGACAGTTAGATATATATTTCAATATAACCCTCGAAATGTTCCATCTAATTAGAGGGATTCTATTTTCAAATTTTCTTACTCAGTCTGATTTTAGTTTTTTTTTTAGAAACTTTGAGATTGTATTTCCAAAAATGGTCCAACTGATTTCACTCAAAAACTATATAGTTGTGATATGGGTAAGTCTGCATATACATGAAAAGTTTCGTGTCGATCAGTCAAAACAATCTTCAACATGATTGTGATGGCGCACATTGTTGTAATATCCGACAACAATGTCTTACAAACTGTGTCCTCCAATCACAGCTCAGCACCAGTTTGTGTTCCCATCTTGTCTTTCAGTTACTATGGCAACCTGACACAATATGGCATCCTATATGCATGACATTATCAACAACAATATGATAATAATCTTCCTGTAATAATAACAGGATTGATCAGTGGATGATACTTTGTCATCGGTGTATTTTCTCGATACGCTTCAAATCAGATTCAAACATTTTTAACCAAGATTATTCAAATATTTTAATTATCGGAATCATTGAGTCATCTACATGAGGAAATTAATACACAATTAACACAGCGATACTTGATAAAAGTTTATAGTCGTTGAGTGAATTCGATTACCGGTACGTGAAGTTGGCTGCACAGTTTACCAGTATGAGTTTAGTTTTGTTAGGTTGTCGGACTGGAAACCGCCAACAATCCCAGCTATAAAGTAATACACGTCTCAGCATAAACCGCATGCAATGATAAACAAGCAACGTCCCGCAACAAGACTGAGTGAGACGTAACATGACCGAGACAGAGACAGAGCTATAGGCCGGGCAATAAGTGCGAGAGAGAGAGAGAGAGAGAGAGAGTATCACGCGATAAAAGCTCAATGAATACTGCGATTGGTTTCCACTTTGAACGTTAAAACATCATCTGAAGTAATAAACATGTAAATAAGCGCGTTTATTTCATGTCTCAACATTTTAATACCCTCGTAACATGACGCGAACATTGTAAGCCAATCACAGCGCTCGTTACACGGTAGCAACGCTTCCTACTGACGACCGCTCTCATTGGCTGATACCAGCTGCTGGACATTGTTGTCTGTAGCATATTGCAATAATTGAACATGGCATTGAATCAATTTTGCTTCACTATTCACTAAGATGATGGCTCGAAAAAGATACCAACATAGTTACTGTATAGATTGTAAGAGACGAAGTGACTGGAGACTGCAGAGTGATGAGTGACTGGAGACTATGGATTGAAGAGAAGTGAGTGACTGTAGACTGCACAAGAGGAAGTTACTGCAGAGTAAAGTGAGTGACTGTAGACTGCACAAGACGAAGTTACTGGATAGTAAAGTGAGTGACTGTAGACCGTAGAAGACTAGGTGGTCCGCACGATTGTGTTCAGTTTGCAGACCATCTCGCAGCCAGGGACGTTCCAGCAACCTTTGACCTGTTCACGCCTAGCAACCCGCCCCTAGCAACGCCGACCACTACTCTCTGTGACAGACAGATCTGGACCAGCTATCACACTCTCGCTGTTGCAATCGAACCACACACTCGCATCGCATCGGCTTGCGACTTGCGAGATATCGAAGTGGCTTTGGCTTATAAACACAAGGGATTTGCTTGAATGTCACCGCCTTGTATAACTACCCATTGTTGTATCGCCAGAAAGACACTTTGTTATAGAAGTTATGATCATTGATAATGACATTTGGTTGTCATGGTTCCGAAACTAGAGAAAATGCGTACGGTATAAATAAACAAGATATGATTTTGAGAAAACATTTGTTACTTTCAACTTCTGAAATTCAAAGAATGAAAAACAGTAAAATTTGATATTTTAGATGTCAAATGATGAGAAATTGTGTGATAAATCAATTCATCTTATCAGAATCTTGAGTTATGCGTGAAATATTCTCAATTATTTCAGCCTACTGATTCTTTATTGATGTTATGATGGGCCACTTCAATTAAAACTGAACAAATGTGGAGAAACGTTAAAGCGATCAAAGCTTTACCTCATCAAGGAACATCGTAATACGTGTACATTACCTACAATAGTAATCAATGCAGTGAACTGGGAACCTAGCATTGTTGTTTACCTCTAGCAACAATGTGTGACGTCACACAACAGTTGTTACCATAGCAACAGGGAAGTGAGAAACACTGTAATTGGTTTTTATTAATTGGAAGCAATGCCGATTTATTCTTTTGGTGAACTGTTACAACAATTAACTAGTTTATCACATGATCTTAACTGGAGAAATAATTCTATACCGGTCGTTCGGACTTGATAGAAAGAATAAATCCATTCAATAAGAAATATAATCACATACATCTCTTTGTCGTGCAGTCGTTAAACATCGTTTTAGTTCGTTGGTTTATCGTCGAGATGGAAGAGAACTGCTGAACAATATAGAAAACACTGCTTTTCAAAAGAAACAAAAAGATTCATACATTTCTATTTTGTCGATAAAAGTAACAATCAAAACTTCAATATTCGTTTAAACGTCTTCAGTTTGTCCACAACAATGTTTTATGCTCGAAATGAAAGAGCTTTTTTCGAAATAAGAACGCCGATCTAACTGTTCTCGCGCTGAAACATGCAGGAATGCGGAAAGCAGATCGAGAAGGCTGTGGAACTCGTGATTAACGAATTTGTCACGGGGATCGCTGTGATCAATAAAATCCATTGAATTATTTGGAAACTGTATTTTCTACCAACTTGACATACTAAATTAAATCGTTTTTTTTCTTTCTTCATGTTGGTACGATGTGGAAATGATATGTAATTTGGAAGTAGTTCAGACATGCATGGAGCTAGCTTCTCACTCGTTTGACTTTAATATATTGACTAGAAAAACAAATCTATATCAGTTAAATTGGGACAAACAAAACTACCAACATAATATTTGTTTTAGTACATTAGGTTTCACCGTTTCCAGCTAATTCCAAGGTTTGTAGTGTTGGCTAACTGCATGTATTGAATGTGGGAACAACCTCTTGATTGGTTATTATCCATTGTTGCCAACAGTGAGTGACGTATATTAACATTCTGTACAAATACAGAGAATAGATACACAGATGTATCTTAAAGGATAGATGAAAATAAGCTCAATAAATTATATTCAAATAATACCTATTTATATTAGTATTATGTGAGACGAGTTTCTAGGAAAACAGCGTGATTTTGTTATCTCTGATCTATTGAATTAATGTTATGCTTCCCACAAAAATTATCCAATTCAATTCAACAATGGTTTATTTGAGTTCTCTTTTCACTCATCTTCTTTATAATTTCCTTTTAGAGACAACAATTGTCCGAGAGCGAACACGGCCTTCTCGATTATTATATTGAAGAATTCAAAATAATTCGACGTTTGAAATTTAAAAATTAACTTCTGAATTTGGAATGGTTTCTTATAACAGATTTCTAAGAAACCAATTTCACAGATTAGCCACGAAATTAGTCAATAACAAACATTATCAGCGTTTTGTCAGCGTCAGTTTGAAGAATTATGTTCGAATAAAGATCAAATATAAAAGTGTTGATCTATTTTTCCACGGAAATGAATTGAAATCTGTTTCTGATGTAATTGCTTGGGTGGAAATCAATAGGAATCATACAATTATAAACCGTGCACGTATAAATATCTCGCCAGTTGATCTGGAAACCGTGACCAGCTATTGCGTTTTCTGTGCGCGATAACGTAGCATGTAAACCCGAGGATTCCTGCACTTGATAACATCGGCCTGTTGTGTGGGTACACTCACCGACACAAGCTCGTCGACAGAGATTTGGCAGGTGTTTTATCAGCACTTGGAAATGGTGGCGGAGATATAGTGTATTCAAATCTCGGCTTTTAGAACCAAATTTGTTTATTTCTAATATCTTCTGAATCAATTATGTTCATTCTTTATTCAACCATGTCCTAATATATCTGGATAAACACTGCGAAAAATGTAATTTCTGATATGAAAATGTTACCAAACCTGAAAAAAAACTTTTTTGAGATATCATTCCATTCGAAAGTTATCACAAAAAGTTCAAAATTAAATTTTCAATTCGGCTTTGAAAGAATTTGAACAACAATCCATTAATTATCAATGCCATCTCAGTGTTTAATAGTTGATAATATCATCCTTGTGATGCCCGATCCGAACGATCCTACCCTTAACAATAACTCAAGTTTTACATGCCATGAACTATGAAGTGAACCGTTTAGCTGGTGTGCTGATTGCCTGACGTACAGGAGAGTACTCTGAGGAAAGTACATAATGTTCGTCGTGAGCTCAGAGCTGGGATAAGATCTACAAATTGTCTGGATTTCTCTATCAACACTCGGACAGCATGTGTGCTCGTACCAACATTATAACACGAGGAAACGCTCTAGTTGCATGCATGTGTGCTCGTACCAACATTATAACACGAGGAAACGCTCTAGTTGCGTGCATGTGTGCTCGTACCAACATTATAACACGAGGAAACGCTCTAGTTGCGTGCATGTGTGCTCGTACCAACATTATAACACGAGGAAACGCTCTAGTTGCGTGCATGTGTGCTCGTACCAACATTATAACACGAGGAAACGCTCTAGTTGCGTGCATGTGTGCCTCGTACCAACATTATAACGCGAGGAAACGCTCTAGTTGCATGCATGTGTGCTCGTACCAACATTATAACACAATATACTCGGAGAGAGGAAAACTCGGTAGTTGAAGGGATCATGGTAACACATCAGTTGAGGGGGTGCATGTTGAGACATTATCCTTACAAAAGTAGAGAAATTCATCTTCACTATTTTTATCTATGTTCATGAACTAGTGTAAGAAAATAAAAAGTATATAATTTCCAAGATAATTTTATGCTCTTCAATTATTATGACATTCTATTTCTTGTGAATTCAATCAGTTTTAAAATAGTACGTCAATGAATTTCATCACATTCTTGGTATTCATTGACGTATTATCTTGAAACTGATTGAATTCACAAAAATAGAATGTCATAATAATTGAAGAGCATAAAATTATCTTGGAGTTGATATACATTTTTTATTCGATTACACTGGTTCTTGGAGATATCAATCAATTATAAAGATTAATTCCTTAATTTTTCATAGAGGAAGATTACATTACTCAAAACTTCCCATCTTTTTGCACTTCACTTTTATGAGGTTTCCTTCATTTTATCTCTCACCTCCGTCTGTTTTCGGAAACCACATAGTTCTACCTCAGTAAAACTTCCAAACCAATATGTCTTTCGGAACAAAACAAATTCCTCTAAACACTCATGGAGTCTTCATTACGTTCATCCAACCTACACGATCAAACACTTATCTATAATATCAATACCTCACGATAATAATTACAAGCACAATAATAATTTATTAATATTAAAATGTAATCTAATCGAAGGTTGTAAAATATCGACCTGACAATTATATACACCACACAACTCTGCAAGACAATGCTGTATTTTACTCAATAAAACTACAAGATTTCACTGCATAAAATGTGTGTAGTAGAAACCGATAAAAGACAGGTATTTATTGCTTATGATTGTCTTTCACTTGTAATCTATTAACTATAAATGAGAAGTTTTAATTAATCTGGGAGGAAATCTGGTCCAGGAATTCAAGTATACTAAAAATTATGTAATTTCGAAGTAATTAGAATATATTCAAAAGATTCTTTTTTTTTTTTTTTTTTTTAATAACATCTAGGTTTACTGTACTTGATTCTAGCATAATATTTTACACTGTGTTTATTTTTAGATCAACGTAGGGCCTATAGGGTATTTTTTTTCCAATGAAAAACATTTTTTCAAATGTCGATTTTGTCCACCTTGAATTCTCTAACGACGTCCCTGATTGGTTACAGAAATATCTTATATCTGATGAAATCTCGCAGCGAATCGATTGCGAAATGTGAACATTCCATCTTACAAATGGATCATACGTTACGTCAACACGGCAGTTAAATGTTTAACTTTCTCCCAATAACTCTCGGCTAAACGGTAGTTATCAGTTGACCTCGCGATAAGGATCAGGATCAGGAGAACAGAAGAAGAGGAGAGGTTTTATTAGTAAAACCACTTATCGTCAAGCTTTGTCAGGAAAAAACCAACAGAAGCAATTAATAGGAATATCAATTGTTAGTTTTATTACCCTTGGTGGGATACACACTCGTTACTTACTCTTTTAATACTATTTTCATTCATACTCTTCTTCTTCTTCTTCTTCTTCTTCTTCTTCTTCTTCTTCTTCTTCTTCTTCTTCTTCTTCTTCTTCTTCTTCTTCTTCTCATTATTATCATTATTAATTGTATTATTGATTTCTTCCGAAGCTGGAGAGCAAACAAGATTTTTGTATGTTATTCAGGATTCAGTTGAAGATTAATTCAATATATTTTCGTTCCAGTAAAAAATCTCGATAGTTATTGATAGTATCGTGAGAATTCAGCCTTGATGCAACCCAGCAGAACGATCCTACCATTTGTTCTACCTTCGGAGTCACAGGCTTCACGCAATAGAAGGAAGACTCAAACATAATCATATTAAATTGTTTATGAAAATAGAGAAATTCATATTAACAATTTTTTTCCATGTTTAGGAAACACTGTAGGGGAAATGGATAAAAAGTATATAAATTCCGAAATAATTTATGCACTTCAATAATATGACATTTTATTTTAGTGAATTAATTCAGTTTTGAGATAAAACATCAATGCATTTCATCACATTCTTGGTATTCATTGATGAATTATCTCAAAACTGATTGAATTCACAAAAATAAAATGTCATATTAATTGAAGAGCATGGAATTATCTTGGAGTAGATATAAGCCTACTTTATATTCAATTACAGTTTCGTAAACATAAAACAAAAACATTCGACATGAATATCTCTATTCTAATAAACAATCTAAGATGATTGCGCTTGCATATAGCAGCCAGGAATGGTAACAATACATGACGACAGCCGTGTCTATAAATAGCCCGGCCAGATATTGCCTCAGCTGGCGACAATTACCTTCCAACAGACACGTGTGGTACCTCGGCTAGTGGCTCGACCTCATACCACGCGGGAACAACTCCAATAACTTCAGAGCTTTTCAATTGCTTTTTTCATTCAGATTATTGAAATCAATAATGTTTGGTTATTTCCGTCAAGGTTGCGATACGACGACGAGTTGTTCTTGTTTGGTGCTCGTTGAGACATTAGAGAATGACTTGGGAGAGTGAGAGAGAGAAAGCCGGATATTAATATATATATATATTCAGGCCTACATGCATCTGTATCTGTCTCTCTCTTTCTCAGTTTCATTTATTTTTATTTTTATTTTTATGCTGCTTAACGACTCCACTAACAGCTAGGTTATACGGGGGTACGAATGAGAGGGTGATATTGAAACGTTGAAGTGATGATAGGTAAAAGGACGTTACAAAAACCCATGCCTCATGCGGGACTCGAACCCACGCCCGACGGTGACTTCAGTTACTACCGTTAGCGATAATCGACTTAGCCACCGGGGCGGCTTCCTCAATTTCTTCCGCATCATTCTTTCTATTTTTTACCATTTTCTTTCCTTCAGTTTCTTCTTCAAACTTATCCGTCACATTTTTCCCAGCCTTACCTCACATTTCCCAGCCTTTTCCAATTCTGTTCCCAACTCTTTCTCAACTACTTTTCACCAATTCTATTTATCCACTTTTCAATCTATTTGTTTTCAACATTTTCTCCCTACTTTTCGCACCTCTCTCTCCTCCCCACGAGCTGCTGTATCGACACCCCCGACCGCTGCTGCTAGCCCATAGGGGGGACAGCCGGTCGTGACGTCACTTCCCACGTGGACCGGAAGTGACGACATTGTTACAGCGCCATTAGACGGGAACAAAGCTTCTGTGTACAGCACTGGTCAACAGCGTGCCTCAAGCAAACAATTACACTTCCACCAGAATACAATACTTATTCATTATTCAAGCCACACACATTTAGATTAATTGAAAACATCACTAATTAGAACATATTAGAATAATTAAAAATATTTCAAATGGTGTGGTAAGATCACCCTTGTGGTGCCCCGTTCAAACGATCCTGAACTCTCTTCCTTGCGTTTAACAATGGCTTTGTGTCAAGTTTAAGATGGTTATGAGAAGAAAATCGAATCAAATAAGTACAGTTGAAAAAAAAAAACTTATTAGAATCAAGATCTATTGGCGACCTCCTCGTTTTAACCCACGGTTAGTATTTCCTCTTGCGGGAATATCACCCTTATTACAGGTCCGATGTGTGATGGAGTCCATCATGTGTGATGAAGTCCATCATGTGTGATGAAGTCCATCATGTGTGATTAAGGTGGAATAATATGTGATTAAAGAGCGCTGTGAACAGGAGTTGAACAAGGTCAACATCCAGCTTAACACTAACTATAAATTACTGTTATTATTACTCGTGTAATTAATGGCTTTAAGGGGTGTTATATCATCACATCTCTCAGCGATGAATAATATTAACACCACTTTTATTACTAGTAATGATACTTATATTCATACAATCAAGTTTCTTACATTAGTATTATTCAGATGTGCATCTTTATATATCTTTTATCTGAACGAAATATCAATGATACATTATTGAACTTTTTTTTATTGAATTGATTGAAAATCCACTGCAAAAACTGTGAGATGAATTAAAAAACGCTATAGTTGTTGTAATGAGATCGGTCAGGAGTGATATTCACAAGTCAACAATCGAGAATAAAATTACAAACGAAACTTCGAAGATTCGACTTATGGTGAGATTTCAGTTCTCAATTATGTTGATATAGACTGAATTATTCCGTCTGAAAGTACAATTTGATTGGTTCTTAGTTTGCCCTGATATATATATATATATATATATATATATATATATATATATATATATATATATATCTTGATTGAAAAAGACTCTTCCAGAATACCTATGGTTGATTATTTGAAAAGTGACGTAAGAAAATAATGAGATAGTATTATTTTAAAGAGTAATACGATAAAAATATAAAAATAATATATGAAATGATATTAAAAAAAATATATCGACACGAATAACACACAAACCCAAAACTACTAATAAAGTTACACTTATTTCTACACCCAAACCTGTAATTGAAATCTCAGTAAAACTCATCCAATAATCATATTACAGTTCCAACATCACGATTAGTTTCGGTTACAATAAATATACGAGCCTCTTTAATGTGATTAAAACCAATCGGCCGTTAGTCCCAGTCCATCTCGCTGCCAACCTAACTGGCTGTACTTGACACTCGTGCTGCCCGCTGGAGCCTGTCATTAGTTGCCGGGCAGTTGGCAGCGCGAGAAACTCTTTCTTTTGTTTCGAGTGGCTACAGACACGGCGTGTGTGGAGTGATTACGTCGTAGCTAGCCTACATTCCACGCCAATACAACATTATGTAGACACTTCCTCAAATATAATAATAATAATAACAAATAGTTGTCTAGAATATATTTTAAGCGATTCTTGTAATTTTTAATTTTGAAAATTTTGAAAATTTTTGCATTGATATTTGTAATTTTATTGTGATTGATAATTTTAATTTTGTTTTCTGTTCTCCAAAGACCATTAGTTTTCAGATTCAGCTCCTGAAAGATGATTGCCAATTATAGGCCTTATACGGTTTAATAAACGTGTTATAGTTCTGCTACATTTTTGCGATTAGACTAAGAGTTGAATAGTTCACACTTATTCCTCTTGACAGTATTGGAAATATCTACAAGTACAACTAATAATAATAATGATAAATAGAAATAGGCCCTAATAATAACAGAAAAAAACTTTTCTTATAATTTTAATTTTGTTAATTTACCATTTTTTTTTTGATAACAATGAAACTTGATACAAAATTATAGTTCCCCAATAAAGGCTGAAGATGAAAGGTAGGATCGTTCGGACGGGGCACCACAAGGGTGATCTTAACACATTGTATTTGTTTACTCATTTGTGATTGTGAATTTTGGTTGATATTTTTGTACCCCAGAGACCATGCTTTTTCAAATTTAACTGTAGTTGTAATTGAATATAGGATAGTTAACAAATGATTAAACAGTTTAAAAAACTGAGGAAAATACGTGAAATACATGAGTTGAATAGTTGACATATACTTTATACCATCTTCAAAGTATTGAAAATATCTGTATTCTCCGTATTAGAATAATATAATATCTTAGACCGTTCAAAAGTTATCACAAAAAACTGAAATTTCGCTAAATTAACTTAAATTCGCTCTCAAATACTTTGATATGACATTTCTATCTCATCCCATCCCACATCTCTCTCTCTCTCTCTCTCCCCCCCTCTCTCTCTCTCTTTCTCCTCTGGCCCCAACCGCGCCACATGCTGCCACCTAGCGGACAAACCAGTCAACCACATGTTGCGTGCTCTCTCTTCTCTGTTACAAAACGCCGCGTTAATAATCATATTAATTAACGCGGCCGCTAATAGGCTGCGACACGCGATCGATCGATCCACAGCGGTGACTGATCGATAGGTCGATCTGTGAGCGATGATCGATAATGATCGAGCTAATAACGTGCGTTAGAGGTGTGTTTAGCATTAGCTTGTTAGCTGGGTAGACAGCAGTGATTAGCACGGTGACATGCAAGGTGTTGACACAATTACACACATTCATAGCTACTATTTGTTTTTATATCTTCACTAATCGGTGAAATTGAATGGAAATTATATCAACTCCAACATAATTTTATGCTCTTTAATAAATATGACATTCTACTCTTGTAAATTCAATCAGTTTTGAGGGGTGGTGAGGTCACCCTTGTGGTGCCCCGTCCAAACGATCCTACTCTCATACTTAGCCTTAATAGGGGAACAATGATTTTGTATCAAGTTTCGATGTTATTGAAAAAAAAGTTTTGAAATAATACAGGAATGTGGCGAAATTAATTGTCGTATTATCTCGGAACTGATTGAATTCACACGAATATAATTTCAGCTTGATTGAAGTATTAATAAATTATATCGGGGTGGATATACTTTGTGATGTAAAAAAGAGTTGTCAAAAATCAAGGTGGTGCTTGCAAGGTGCTTAGAAAAATAGAGAAATTCATCTTTACTAAAATGTTCACGTATGAGTGTAATTGAATGAAAAGTTCACATCTCCAAGATAATTTCACGCTCTTCAATCAATATGAGATTCTATTTTTGTGAATTCAATCAGTTTCAAGATAATACGTCAATGAGTACCAAGAATGTGATGAAATTCATTGACGTATCATCTCAAAACTGATTGAATTCAAGAAATTAGAATGTCATATCAATTAAAGATTATGAAATTATCTTGAAATTGTACATTTTTCAATTCAGTTATTGATTATTCAGCGATTCAGCAGATTTAGTTATTGATTATAATGTATATTGTGTTTATAACGACGCGATACGATCTATCGAATCACATTATTGAACGACTCAATTAATTGCATCAGGGAAAAGCTGCCTACAACCAACTATAGATCAAAATACGTGATAAATAAGAATAAATAGGTGGTCCGGATAGATTGTATAGTGAACTTTTATGTGTCTCATTTAGGAGTAATTGTCAACGTTGACATCCTGATATCTCCATGAAACTTATGACTATAAAACCAACAAATGGTTGTAATTTCGGTCGGGATTAGAAGAGAGCGCTGGCGTGTTATGTAAAACAGGGATGACGGGCGCTGATTGATCGCGTCTCCAGGACGTCATTACGGGAACACGGGATAGGGTCCCGCGGGTCGCGCGCCAGGCGCCCGTGAAATATGACACGTCCCGGCTTATAGCGGCGTGATACGTCATAAGGCGGTACAAGGCGGTTCGCAAACACGACATCCCTACCTGCTCTCATATGATATAAATAACAAGTTTTTTATTTAGCATTTTTAATGCATTTTTTTTTTATTTCATTACAAATCGATTTTTAGGGGAATTTTTTAAATAAAGTTTTTTTTAACTTGACTTTTGTTTCACGTGACAGATTTTTAAGATTCTCAAGTGATCAGTTTCAAGGAGTTTGATTTCCGAGTCATGTCAAATATAACTCCTTCGTCGACCTCTCTAGTTTCATCAATAATTATGTCGTTGAAAATTTGTCCGAAATGGGATTAAACTGAGTTCGAATAGGTACCAGCTTATTTCCAATGATTGATGACGAGAAAGTTGTGGGCGTGTTTCAAGTTGTACTACATCCAACTCAAACCAATCAGCCGGAACCTACTTCCGAGTGCGTTACCACTGAGCCACCTGTACCGGTATTGCTTCTTATATTGCTGTAGGCTTGTTTCTGTGATCATTTCACACAAACAATTACATTTCCATCCTGAAAATTGCCAAAGATACATATATTTAAATATTTTATAATCAAAAGTTGAAATTTCGAGTAAATCAACTCTGAAAAACACGATTACACTTTACAAAATCTTCATAAAATTTACTTATATATTAATATTTGAGCTATTATCTCTACAGTGATAACAACTAATCTAATAATTCTGAAAACAAATATACATTTTAGCCCAATTATAAATCAAGAGAACAAATAACTGATAATCTCGTTTCTACAACCTATTATAACTTTGCTTGTTGATGTCTATCAGATAGCTAATCTAGCTTCTGTCTTGTGTTCGGTAACACCCTTCACGCGCGATCCTGGCGGCGGGGGCTGTTAATTTAACGCAGCAACGACTCCCCCTCCCCCCCCCCCCCCCTCCCCCTTGTGACACGTGACTTGTTGATGACGTCGCCTCAAGACCTGCTTGTATGCTGCATTGTGCTCTCAGGGCTGTCTCCTGACCCTAGATCCTAGCCCTATATGGCCCTATAGGCCAACATGTGGTATACATCCGGGGCTGTATGAAAATATCACATTTGTAGAATATGAAAATAAGATATATGATCAAAGATATTAGCTAAACAAGATATAAGAGTAACATGTTGGGTGAATGCAAGTGAAAACCCGGCACCTCCACCAATGGTGAAACTAACTTGAC
The DNA here is from genome assembly GCA_907164805.1 of Brachyptera putata. Classification (NCBI taxonomy): domain Eukaryota; kingdom Metazoa; phylum Arthropoda; class Insecta; order Plecoptera; family Taeniopterygidae; genus Brachyptera; species Brachyptera putata. The sequence continues at coordinate 411,175 of OU015473.1, forward strand.
CCAAGCTCTCGTACGGCCCTATTCTAGGACTAGACTCTTGGCTCTAGGTCAGGAAAGCTTGAATAAACTTCAGGTTTATTATAGTTCAAATTTTTATTATTCCATGGACTGTTAACTTATTGCTATAGTTTGTATAATTTGTTACATGAACAGATATATCCAACTATTCTTTAACCTAATTTGTTTTCACTCTCGACTTACTATACTGTATATTATACAATGTGTTACCTGAACTATATTATATCTAACTATGTTTTTGTTGTGGTGAGATCGCCCTTGTGGTGCCCCGTTCAAAAGATCCTGAACCTTCATTCTTCACTTTAATCGAGGTGACAATTACTTGCCGTCAAATCTCGGAGATAATTCAGAGAAATATTATAGGCCTTCAATTACCGGAGTTGGGCCCAAATCTATGAAGCGATGGACAGTGAGTTAGGGGATAGTCAACGAATACCTTATTATCACCTTAATACATGTTATATATGTACCTTCATGGCCCAGTTTTACGAATCTTAGTTAAGTACTAATCCACTAACTATTTGTTAAAGGTACGAAAATATCATATGTGACCAATGGTGATAACAAGTTAATCCGCTAACTATTGCTTAATCCACTAACAATCGATTCATAATACCGGCCCTAACTGATAAATAGTGGATTAGTAGGCCTACTTGATTAGTACTTAGTACTAATACTTAGATTACTACTTGCCTACCAATAGTAAAAATGTGTTAATTAAGCTAATTATCAATTGATGTATACAGAAATACCATCGGTAACCAAGGGTAATAACAAGTTAATCCACTAATTATCGCCTAATCAACAGATTTATCATTCGTAAAACAAGACCCAAGATTCGTTGAACTGACTCGTACAACGACAAATCATCCGACAGACCTGATTGTATCTTCGAACAGCTGTTCTGACAGATCGACTGACCTACCACGTGACTCTGTTGGCGCTGGTCCACGCGGCGTCGGTCCGCCAATCGGGCGTCGCGACGCTGCCAGAAGGGGCGGGGCGTCGACCTAGTGGTTCGTGGACGCGCCGCACCGTGTCGCCACTGGTCGGGTGATGTGAGCGGCGGAGCGGGGACGATTTGTCAACCAGATATTTATATATTCGTGCGTTTCAGTTTCTTCAGAGAGATGCTCTATTCTCATTTCGCAAGATTAGGTTATGAATATATATATATATATATATATATATATATATATATATATATATATATATATATATATATATATATATATATATATATATTTATATATATTATTTTTATATGTATATATATATATATATATATATATATATATATATATAAATATATATATATATATATATATATATATATATATATATATATATATATATATATGTATAGGTTGTGAATGGAACGATTTCTAGAATCGAGCGTCGACTGAGCAACATTTCAACTTGGAGTATCGGATAAGTAATGTTAATCTGACAGCTGAACGATCAAAGGTGAAGCTCATTTGTCAGTTTAACGTTTTTATTAACTGGAAGTTAGCGATAAATCAGTTTAAACCACGACAAACGTAACGACCACCCAAATCAGACGACAACCGAATTATATTTAAATAATCCAATCATAACTCAGCAAGAAGAACGCTAACGACTCCTCGTCACAGATTACTGGCAGCGTATTTACCATCAGAACTAAACCCAGTGGAGATGTTTGTCGAAAACACTTCAACATCTTCTGTTGGGAGAAGAGGCCTTCGAAATAAGGACGGATATATTTCATTGCTTGTCAACACACATGTTAAACATGCATGGATGATGACTTGATATATATTCATTCATATATATATATATATATATATATATATATATATATGTTCGAGTACATTTTGAAATTCAAATCACTGTTCCTCAATCAAGGTTTGGGTTCGATTTGTGAACGTTCTTTTCTTCTCCTTTCAATCAAATTATAAATTCTTCAAAATTATACATCTACGATGTTATTTCCGAACACATTCAAATACGAACAGATTGATTGACATTATTGAACCGTCGAGTCTGGATATTCTATAGATTACGTCTGTTTCGCTGATGCCCGTGTCCAGTCAGCCTCGACCTGGCAGTTAGCGACACAAATAACACGTGTAACCATGACAACAGAGTCAGGTTATAGCTACTCCCACGCCGCTAATTCCCGCGATCAGTAACATCAAATAAGCCGGTGTGAGCGAACAGCAGTTAACGAGGTCCAATAATCGTCCAACTTGTGTCTCGTTAGAACCGGCCCTAACATAAAGTCGGGCCGACTTATGGCGTCTGACGGTCGTATCTCGCCCCGAGCCGGTCGTAAACAAGGCGAGCGGGCGTCTCGAGCCGGCAGCTTATGGCCCGTGACGTCACGCTGGAGCGGGTGGCCTACCTGTTAGGGGTGCCTTATGATGCAACACGCTGGACGGGGATTGGTCGATAGCTGGACACGATAATATCACATACACTGATGTGTGTAGGATCTGATTTTATACAATTTAATCTGAGTTTGTTTAGTTTTTCATAATATACTGTCCGACAGTATATGAAATAAACCATGAAAACGCCTTATATGCGTTGTGAGATGAGCTTAGAAGTATGGAAATGTAGAATTAAGAACATTTGGTCAGCTCAATGTATATACAGGCCATGGATCACTTCAAAAATAGTATGATTTAAAACTATTCATAAATCGCGACCTCCATATCTCGCGTAATGGGTAGCGCGTCAGACCGGCAATCTGGAGATCCGGGTTCAAGTCCCGGGGGAGGTCGCGATTTTTTAACTAGTTCAAATCATACCATACCATATATATATATATATATATATATATATATATATATATATATATATATATATATATATATGGTAATGTCACACTTTGCGGATTGCCCTTTCTGGAAACAGTTGGCGGTTCTGAAAAGAACCTTGTCTCTCGACGTTTCGGACAGTTGCGGCTGACCATCTTCATGGAGTCGTCTTTTCAGAACCGCCAACTGTTTCCAGAAAGGGCAATCCGCAAAGTGTGACATTACCATCAACCATCGGCCCTCAAAACCTTCACCAGCACATATATATATATACACATATATATATATATATATATATATATATATACACATATATATATATATATATATATATATATATATATATATATATATATATATATATATATATATATACATACATATGGAAATAATAGTCTGCTTGACGTCTGTCCCCGCGTATTGCAGAGAAGTGAATGTTTCCGCGAGCTTCTATTTAAAACGTCACTGATACCCGGCAGGTGAAGCCACGCGTGAAACCAGCAACACATTAACACGGTGTCAAAGCAACACATGCGTCATGTGCTGGGCCGTTCCAGTCGGCGGCCCTCTTGGAGCCGGCCCAGGACCGCACACGAGGGCCGGGTTCGGTTCCGCTCGGTCACGACCTGTCGACGGGTATTTAGTGACCGATTAACAAGACGTGTGATGGAATCTGACAGATGAGACATGAAGTTCAAGACAAATATTCACGGCTGGATTTCAACTTACTTTCGAGCTTTTTACTTTTACAAACGCATTCACAACTTTGCAGATAGTTTCCTCCAACCTTTGTCATATTTTTTTTCTAATGGTGCTTAACGACCCCACCAACAGCTAGGTTATACGGGGTACGAATGAGCGGGTGATAATGCAACGATGAAGTGATGATAAGTGAAAGGACGTTTACAAAAACCCATGCCTTATGCGGGACTCGAACCTGACTTCAGTTTCTACCGCTAGCGATAATTGACTTAGCCACCGGGGCGGTTTTTTCATCTTTCCAATTGTATACATGAATATATAATTATATATATGAGGTGGTAAGATAGCCCTCGTGCTGTCCCGTAAGAAAGATTTTTTTTCATCCATAGACTTTATTAGGGAAATTGGTTTTGTAACAAGTTTCGAAGTTATTGAAAAAAATATATATAATTTTTCTCTCACCATTTTCTTACCATCTTGAGACTTTGTGTTATACTCCAATTTGTTACGATCAAAAGTGTTCTTAAATATTTGACATGATGACATCTCTCTCTCTCTCTCTCTCTCTCTCTCTCTCTCTCTCTCTCTCTCTCTCTCTCTCTCTCTCTCTCCCTAGAGCAAGGTCTTGGTATGCCAGGCAGCCACAGTGACTGGTACGCTAGGGTAGGCTTGGGTAAGCTGTGTAAGCAGCACTGGTCCATGAGGGCAAGCAAGGGTAAACACGGACACAGCACGTGGTCAGAAGAGAGGGGGTTACACGGCTGGGGCCACGGAGCCTATAACAGTTCTGACGAAGCTTTTGCCACTTGTTATTGACGTGGTGTTAGTTAGCGATAAGAGTTGTTGTTACCATGGTGATCTTGCGTTTGGTTCCACCTATCACATGGCTTGTTGTTCAACGTTGATCGCAGATTCTAATTGTTGTTTATTTCTTCTGTTTCAGGTAAGTTTTGAGTCCTTCTTGACATCACATGACATCATCACAGCTGTGAACCGTGAGTTAAACTAAAACCTATCAACGAATCTGTTTTGTCCCTGTTTTATGTCTTAGTTCTAATACTAATACATTATTAAAGGACTTCAACTACGATTTGATTTAGAGTTATTTGAATGATAGAATTTACATGATTTTATTTTTTTGGTGGTTTAATATTCGGGTATTTTAATGTCTTGATTCCAATACTCAAACATAATTAAATGACTTTTTCAACTTTGATTTGAATCCAAAATTAATTGAATAATGGAATTTCACAACCTATATTTCTATGAGTGATAAAATATTCAGGTACTTTTTGAGTGTTTTCCTCTGTTTTTTTGACTGAATTCTACTGAAATATTATGACATTATCGAAATATAGATTTACTGTACATGAGAATCCAATTATTTTATTATTTTCGATTTATTATTATTGATTTATTTGATAGAAACGCGTCATTTTCAGCCCCATTATCTTCACAAGTCCTCAGTAAATCCATTGATTAATATTAATATTTGATTGATAAACAGCAAACAAAGATCTCTGCTCGAGTGACGTCATAACAAGGTCTAGTGGCGGTAAAAAGGTTAATAGCAGTGCGATATTTATCATCCCCCGTCCCCCGTGACGTGTGCCCCCCCCCCCCCCTCATGACTCCTTGAGCGACGTCACTGATTAATCAACTCGAAACAACACTCGGCCAGCGGGGCGAGCCCGGTTCACGGCCACGCGTGGCGGTAGCGGCGTGACGTAATCAGGGATTAAAGGACGTAGTGTGTACATGTGAGATGAGGAAGCGAATAAGTTGAGATATTATTCAATTATTTGATCGTTTGAATTATTATTAATACATTTACCGTTCGATTGAAATTTGCTTTTGATGAACCTGAATTATCTAGATGTTGGTGGAGTCTTTGGTCGAATAAATTCCCATTTTTGAATAGCAATCTCTATATTCTCGAGAAAAAAAAATATATAGAATTGAAAAATTTTTTTTTTCAAATACCGATTTAATTATGTATTATGTTCGAGAGAATTATTCATCGATTGGCTGTTCAAGCGTGAATAATTGATTGTGAAAATCCAGATCTCAATTCTATCCCGAAATTCAAAAAAAACGTTCCAAAAAATTCTGAAAATTCGATTATATCGATTTACACTTGACAGTAGAATTCCACTGCATTTTTTCTTCATAAGATTAGTCGAAATTATAAATCTAAATCAGGTTCTGAATCTGAATCTGAATTCGAACTTGACAGTAGAATTCCACTGCATTTTTTCTTCATAAGATTAGTCGAAATTATAAATCTAAATCAGGTTAAAACATGAAATATTTTCTTAAATATTGGTATATTATCCAATTAATTAATAAACAGGCGTCAGATATGATGATGTCAACCACCGTCGTGAATTCACTAAAAAATCAATTCGGTACCGGTATTATTTCCGAAGATATAAGCGAATAAACAAGAGGAAATCCTGACCTGCCGTAACCGCTGAGCCCTCCCCTCATGCTAACCTTGCTTACCAGGTATATTATCACTCGATAACAGCGCTGTTGACACAATCGACTGAGAACAGCAAACAGCATTAAGAAATTACAACCACTAAAAACAGCGCTTGTCTCTTCTCTCGTCAAACAGTATTATCCCTTCAACTCGCACTGTTGTGTCACATGTCAGGCTATCGATTAGTGCTCATCGCTCTTCCAGGACTTGAGGCTGATCCCGGTCCCGATCAGGGAACAAGGTTCTTACAGGGAAACTTGGAGTGTTCATTCTGACAGTTGCATGTACGAGTAAAACTTTACTAGTGGAAAGATTGAGTAGATATAACCAAATCCATTACCAAATATGAGGGAAATAGATAACTTTAATGTATATATATATTAGAGGGTACAGTTAGGGTTATCAGGAGGGTTAGTGAGAACAGAAACCATTGCTGACCACGGCTTTAACTACCAGTTACTATTCTCATGTTGGTAATTCAGGCACTTATTGATGGTCTGCCTTTTACCCTCTATTTTTTCAATCATTTCATTTCTTTTTTAATGTTCCTCAAATAATTCGTGTGATTTTTCTTCTGTTTTCCATTTTTTTTCTCTTTCTTTTCTCCAATCATTTCAATTTATTTCTCCTCTGTTTTCTAATAATGTCAATTTTTTTTCGATTTCCCAATTAATTATATTTATTTATTTTTTTATCCCCAATGAATTACATTTAACTTTATTCTGTTTTCAATATCAATTTCACTTTTCTTCTGTTTTTCGCTTTATCCGCTGTAAAGCCCGCACTTATCTCGTTATATTGGTTGTTTGTTGCACCCGTGTGTTTTAGACCAGCGCTGTACTCGTGAAGTGGTAGTAACACCTTTAGGGGATGAATGGGGCAGGCGGGGGGTGGGGTGGGGGGGGGTTACCTCGCAGGAAAGGTGGAGAGGAACACAATGCAGCAAAACAGATTTTAATAGCGCTACTCGAGCATTCAATGCGAGTTAAACAGCGGACACTCGGGTGCAACCAAGACAGACCCCTGTAGCACGGGGGCACGGCGATCGTTTATATGATGAGCTCACACTGAGAACCTTACGCTGTTTGTTGGACACCATTAAAAGAGACTTCTTTCACTACTTTCTGATACTAGTTGAATATTTTCGAATACAATGTTTCAAATTTGGTCAAAATTGGGAGACAATGATTGTATTTTAAGATGTCGAAGTAAATCAGAGAATCAATTTTGACTCAATATTTGGTATTGTATTTTTATTTTTTCATCTTGACCAAGATCTATTGGATCAAATCTCATTGATTGACATGCGGTTTAACGACGCACTGCACTGATAAGCCACATCTATTGGCGGCGATAGACGATTAATGAGATGATAGAGAAGGTTAGTGCGGAAGATTATGTTATCACTTATTTTTTTAAAGGTGGTAAAGAGTCAGTGATGTCCTGTCCTTGTATTTGTATTAATATGTATTGGTTTTGACAACGCTCTACTGTTGAGTGTTGACTTTGATCTATTGGCGTCGGGGAATGATATATGAGATGATGGGATGATGAGATGAACAGTGCTAAGTATTTGAGTTTCCAGAAGTCGGAACAGATATCGAGAAGGTATTTGAATGCGGACTACAAGAAGTGTCTTGACCTGAGAGATCTATTACACCTGAGCACCCAGCTGGTCGCTACACGGGGGGGGGGGAGGGGGAGAGTGAACTCGAGTCAATAAGTCTGAAAAGATCGACAGACTCTACCTGGAACAACAACAATAACAACAACAATGACATTCTTAGCGATCATCGACGAGGACCTTAGATATATATACAGCTCTTGGCGTATGGAGGTGGAGGTGGATTATTATGTATACTCTCTCAATATCATCTGGGAAAGATCTATATATATCACAATATATATTACCATCTTATGAATTTTCAGAAAATCTTATAGAATGAGGATTTTCCACTGAAATAAATTACCAAAGTTGAGTTTTTCACGGAAATCTAACATTTATCTGTCATCCACTTATTCGTACCCCCAAATGACATAGCTGTTGGTGGTTCGTTGATATATCATGTAGACCCATAAATATTAAATTTATTGCGATCAAATTTAGCCATAATTGTTACAGATTGAATACATAATTAACCCTTATATTCTTCATTTCTCTCTACGATTATGTTGAGATCTTTAAAGTAAAAATTATGTCTAATAAATTGCATGAATAATTATAAAATTGATGACAGTTGATCACTACACCAATCAGATGATAATTTACGTAAGATGATGATAACTTAGATATATTGGCGTCGGATGAATGATGACTACAATGATAAAGATGTAACAATATCAGACTATCAAACATTGAATTATATCATTATTCAGTTATTTGGAGTTATCTGAAGTGCCTGTTGGTATATCCAGGGTCCTCAGACCTCCAAGTCAACAAAGCGAGAATATCTCATGAAATCCTTATTATGAGTAAATCTTGTCAAAAGCCGGCTGTTTCTATAGACTCTGATTCCATTCAACTCGGGTTTACTGAGAACAGCCACACTCTATGATAACCTCATTGAATAGCTTGTAAAGTCACAGCTTCATCTGGTCTTAACACACGATTAACTCTAGAGTTAGAGCTCTAATCCGGTATCTATACACGATTAACTCTCGAGTTAGCGCTCTAATCCGGTCTTTAGACACGATTAACTCTCGAGTTAACACTGTTTTCTTGTTTTATACAAGATAATGTGTGGAAATATTAGAGGTAACAATGCCTTGGGACTCGATTTGATTGAAATATATATATATATATATATATATATATATATATATATATATATATATATATATATATATATATATATATATATATATATATATATATATATATATATATATATTGGGCACACAAGTCAAGCATCGCCCATGAAACCGGTGTGAAATATTCTCATCGAATATCATTAAACACTAAACATTAAACACTAAACCGTATCCCCCTCCCCCTGTTGCATGTTGCTTGATACGCCGTCAAATAACCACCCCTAATCACAGAGCTATTGTTCTTATTACCGAGGGGAGGGTAACCCCCCTCCCTTACCCCTCCCTCTTAACCCTCTCACCCTTTTCAAAACACTTGATTAATGGAGAGACGTCGCTTTGCATTGATGACAAGATTTCTCTCGCCCGCTACTGTACAGGCCCTGCAAGGGGCATTGCGGCCCTGTGCGGCCCGATACTGTACAGTGGCGGCCCTGCAAGGGGCATTGCGGCCCGCTTGTTCACATATAACACTTTTTGAAAAATATAAATATGAATAAAGGCACTTTATTGTCACAATCCCTGGAAAAAGATTCAACGAATAATGCCGATATTCATTTCCATAATTTTAGAGAGAACTAGAAATCTTCTCTCAGATTCAGAAATTATAAGAACAATTTGTCCTCCGGAGCAAATTATGAGCCGTGACGTAGACAATACTCGGTTCTGTTTATATATCTATACAGAATCGGTTTAGCCTACGTCATGACTCAAGGTCTCCGGAGGATAACAAAATTAGTATTCCCAAAATTGAGATGATGATTTCTAGTTTTCTCTAAAATTAGGGGAATAAATATCTCCATTATCCATTAAAATCCAGTCTCAGGTTTGTGATATCCTTTAAACACTGGATACGTCATCATAATCTGTATCCAACTCAGTATTGTTGTCCATACCACCTCGAGACAACAGAGAGCTCTAAACGGTCCGAGCCTGTGAGAGGATGAGAACCAGGCGGTGGTCGTTAAACGGCGTGGTAAAACAGGTGTCTGCTGTCTCCCACACCGATCTGTTTGACGAGACGACAGAGAGCTCTAAACGGTCCGAGCCTGTGAGAGGATGAGAACCAGGCGGTGGTTCGTTAAACGGCGTGGTAAAACAGGTGTCTGCTGTCTCCCACACCGATCTGTTTGACCACAGGCCGGTGTCGATGGCTCGGCCGGGGAGACACAGCACACGGTGGTCTAACGTTACAGCATGGGAACAACGAGGAGGCTTCAGACCTTTCACAGACAAACACTATATCAACAGACACTGGCAACTTGTGATATGACTAGTTGGTCGATGAGTTGATAAATGACTGTCGAATACTTTGATCGCCTCTGATAGATTTGATAACGTGTAATAGATCGGGTCTTTGTCTCTTAATTCCGCCTGAATCAGATTGCTATCAAATAGATCTTGATAATACGAGTCGTTTATCACCTAGTAGTGCCCATTTCAGGAACCTTATCACCTAGTAGCGCCTTATATCAAGAAGTTCATCAGCTAGTAGTGCCTGTATGAGGATGTTTATCACCTAGTAGTGCCTATTTCAGGAAGTTTCCTTATGTTTATCACCTAGTAGAGCCCATATGAGGAAGTTTATCACCTACTAGTGCCTATTTCAGGGAGTTTATCACCTAGTAGTGCCAACTTCAGGAAGTTTTCTTATGTTTATCACCTAGTAGCGCCTATATGAGGATGTTTATCACCTAGTAGCGCCTATATGAGGATGTTTATCACCTAGTAGTGCCTATTTCAGGAAGTTTTCTGATGTTTATCACCTAGTCGCGCCTATATCAGGATGTTTATCACCTACTAGTGCCTATTTCAGGGAGTTTATCACCTAGTAGTGCCAACTTCAGGAAGTTTTCTTATGTTTATCACCTAGTAGCTCCTATATCAGGATGTTTATTACCTAGTAGCGCCTATATGAGGATGTTTATCACCTAGTAGCGCCTATATGAGGAAGTTTATCACCTAGAAGTGCCTATTTCAGGAAGTTTTTCCTATGTTTATCACCTAGTAGCGCCTATATGAGGAAGTTTATCACCTAGAAGTGCCTATTTCAGGAAGTTTTCTGATGTTTATCACCTAGTCGCGCCTATATCAGGATGTTTATCGCCTGGTAGTGCCAATTTGAGGAAGTTTTCTGATGTTTATGACCTAGTAGTGCCTAAATCAGGATGTTTATGACCTAGTAGTGCCTATTCGAGTTAGTTTGCTCGTGTTTGTCGCCTTGTTCTGGCCGGCTGTAAGTCACACCCAGGCACGGTGTGTGAAAGCGATAGTCTTGGTGTGTCTCCAAGCAACGCAGTCACACGGCTTGTCTTACCAGGTAACAGGAGCCGTTGCCATGACTACACGGTAACCGATCTGTCACACGGGCATGACGTCATCGGCACCCAATCAGGGGAAATACTATCCCGGTGAGGATACTGTAAATTACCTCGAGCTTTTGTGTTGACGTTCAAACAATTCCAAGACTGGAGCTGTTCTCAATCCACGAATAAAGAGGTGTACATAACAAACGACAATAAGAATGTTGTATTCAGGAGAGACTTGGTTCAAAGTTGAAGATATCAAGATTCGTGTGTTTGGTTCAACCCAATACCAATTCTGGTAATGTCTGGATATATCACAAACGGTTTTTACTTAAATGTGTTCCGGACTTTCAGCCACTGAAGACTTTTATCTGCGGTGAAGAAGTGTGGTTACAGACAGTGCCTTCCTGATGTTAGAAGGCATAGTTTTTAATTCGAAATAGTTCATAGATATGATAGTTATGTATGTAGACAAGACAGCCCCGAAGTCTTTAAATAAACAACTCCAAATCGGTCTTACCAACTAATCTCTAGCACAAATCAGACAAGATGCAGATGCTGATGGAAAAAGTATCAGAGAAATAACTTGAGAAATGTGGATAATTTGTGTCGTATTTCATTTTATGACGTCCTTTAAGGGCTCGGAACTGAAACAAAAGATTCTCTACTGTCGCTAGAACACATCCTTTAGTCCGTTGACTCGTCGCAGTACATCTAACGCGTAACGCCCTCTCATAACGACGCGTCAACCTCGACTAGAGGTCCAGAGCGTCTCTCTGCCCAGCATCTCGCGTCGCCATGGTGACGGCGTGTTGTGAGCGAGGCCACGCCCCCTGACGTGTGCCCGACCAATGAGTGGCCAGCGATCTGCTGCACCCCTCGCTCTAGCCGAGGGTGCGCGCGACGCCTCGAGTAGAGGGGTAGTCACAGCTATCTCTCTCTCTCTCGCTCTCACTGGCATCATAACAACCACGCCTTCTGAGCTTCGCAGTTAACATATTGTTTTGGGGCATTTAAATCGAGGAAATAAACAAAAATGCATTCACTTGGTTATTGTTCTAAATAGTCAATATACGGAATTTCAATAAAATTGTCCTGAAACTATAACGGAGGATGTCTTTCACCTATGAATTTAATCAATTTAACATTCAATTCTAATTTTTTCAAAAACAAAAAATAAGTGTTCGTTCAATACGTTCAAAACAAGATTTTTTGATAATATAGGCCTATCCATAAAAAGCCCTAATAAATGATGAATTTAATTGTCGAAGTACAAAATAGTAGATGTATGTTATAGATATATTCGAAATTATTCTCTTAATTATCAAAGTTTACAATAATCGGATTTTGAACCACCAGCTTTTAACAATTACTATTTCGTGTTTTGATCATAAGCTAAACTATGTCTTCACAAATTATCCATTTCCAAAAATCCATATTCACATTAATATAATATAAATAAAAGATATGAATGTATTTCTTCTTACTTCTCATCTGTATAATCCTACGCGATCGTCAACACGAGTATTTCCACTCGACAGTGGTTTAGGTGAAATCTCCACCGCGATGAGGGGAAGTAGGGGCAAGGAGGGGTGGTAGGGGGGGGTCATTACACGAGACTGTCAAGCTTTTCTATTCCACCAAATATACGCGTGATTTCAAGAAAGAAAAAAAAACAGCGCAACCGAAAAAAAAACTGCCTTTACGGGGTGAGATTTAGAGTGGGTATAAAGGGGTGGTGGGGGGTAAAGGGGGCGGGGAGGTTAGGGTTGTTCTGGTGGGGACTTTCAGGGATTGCTTTTTGGTTTTTATTATTATATGCTCTATGCTTTTCCCCTCCCCCCCCCCCCTTCCCCCCCTCACCGCTCTGAGCCTTGGCTCATAGCTAGTTGAACCAGCGCAAGGCTACCGCGATAAGCTATAGCCACAGCTACTGGCCGACAACCGACGCTCGCGCGAACGAAACTACCCGACGGCGGCGACGGGTGACACGGGATTAACAGGCCGTCGGTCGAACCGGAATCGGTGTGCGAATAATAGAAAAAAAAGTGCGAATTAAGAGAGTGATGTGAATAAATATTATAGTGTTTTTCGAATTGTGTCGGGTGATATTTTTATGGTTTGAGGATTGAAATATTTTAAAAATTCATTTTATATTTTTATTTTTTTAAGCCTCGGAAAATTGGTTGATATATAAAAATTCGGATACATTTTGACAACTTATTTTGACTTTTCTCGAATAGAAAAGATCGACTATTTGATTGCCTTTGGTTTGAAGTCCATCAAGGAAAAATATTCCAGTGAAAAAAAGTGAAACATTTGAAGATATGTGTTAATCGGAAATAAAAAAAAATGTGTACACTAAAATAGACGTCATTTCTGTGTGATTAGTGGCCGTGTTTTCTCCTCTCGAACGAGTACGATGACGCGATGAGTGGCTAGTGTCAAGTAGTGTCAAGTAGTGATAAGTGAGCACTAACTGGTCACACTGGAGCCCACCAACTTCAGCCTGTTCTCGTTCAGGCCGCCAGCCATGGACCTGACCACTGCGTACCGGTACAACCAGAACATGATGGAGTATTACACATGTGAGTCCGGCCCTATACCTAGCTGTGTCATCAACATACCTAAACCACTGGGACCGAAATGCAAAATATAACAAATAAATAGCTATTCCGTATTCACAATATTGTCTCGATATAGTTAGAGTTACGGAGAGTTTTAATTATATTTTAGACTGCAGAAACTATGCATATTATCGCAGTCCGGACAGATCCGTCATTGTCAACAAAATACCCAACTACTGGGACCCGAAATGCAGAATATAACAGATAGCTAACGAATCTGTCTTGAGAATACTGTCTTCAAGTATAAATAAAGGGTCTTAGATAATCTTATATTTCCCAATTAAGTCTAAGGATGCATTATAGTAAGACCATTTAGAAGATACGCCCTTTTGTGGTTTCGAAGCGGTCTTGTCGACAAATATGAATAATACCTATAAGGAATATTTTCAATTGAAAACAATGAACTTTGACACCAGTCATAGCATTGTGTCAACAAACAAACCCAAACTACTGCCATCCAAATACAACATAAAACAAATAAATAGCTATTCCGTACTGAAATGTTGCCTCGAATGAAGATACGGGTACGGAATTATTCAATACATGAAATATTACTGTTTATTCCTGGAATATTTTGAATTGAACACAATGACTTTGACAGAAATCCTAGCATTGATGTCAACACAGAATAAACCCTGCGGTTCAAATACAACATAAATATTTCAAATAACTTGACTATTCTGTATTTAGAATATTGTCTCAAGTAAATATAAGATCAATTACGGAAAAAGTATGTTTGTCCATTTTGTACTGAGAAGCTATACATAACTGTATTCCTTTTATTGACATCTGAATCTTCCTACACACTAATCATTGTCCCCAGTTAACGCTGGGAGTGAATTAGTATAAGGCCGCTAAAAAGGCCGTTGTTGTTTCAACACTTAGAGGCGGTCTTGTCAACAATATGAATATCAATTCAAAACTATTTTTAATTAGAAGCAATGAACTTTGACACCAGGTCTACACTGTCTGTGACCACACTTCTTGACCACAGATGAAAGTCTTCAGTTGCCGAAAGTCCGGTACACATTATAAGTATAAACCGTTTCTGTGATAAATCCGGACATTACCAGCATTGGTAGAATTGCTCTGAAATTGGACTAAAATGGTTATGATTACTTGAGAACCTAAAATGAAGCATTCAAAATTTGGGTATAGCAAAATAAAAACTGTATACACTCATGAAAACCAAGTTTAAAGATTATTTCGGTGATTTAATAATATCCCGTCGGATGCAATATTATCAAAGATGAAAACTCTTAGAATTCTTCGTTGCAGTCTTATATTTGATTTGATAATATTCATGTGACATTATAGTAGGCCTGTGCTTCACGCTCGTGTATGTCAAGGGTTAGCGCCGTCGGATCGGGAAAACCCACATCGCTTGCTCGCAACGCTTCAATTCGGAAACCGATAACCGAACAAATATCTGGCCAAGCCTTTAGAAGTGGATTCAAAGAATTTTCGATGCATACAAGTTAGCAATCTTCGAATGTGTATTCATTGGAAATCCTAAATTAGAAGTATGTTCATATTTTATACTTTGTTGATTTAGGCACAACTAAAGATCAGAATTTTTTCAGATATATTATCTTAAATGATAATTGTAATAAACTATATCAGTTATCGAAATGTATAACATTTCGAAGATTGTAATTCAATTTCAATTAACGTCCAGATTATGAAGATGTTATGGAAAAATTTCACAATATAAAATCAACAAATTCACAATAAAACGCACTATCATCAATATTACTATCATCAATAAATAACTTATCGAATATACGTAAATGAATTTCACATTGATAATTTTGATCATTCAACATGTATCATTATCACAATCAAATGATCACAATATTAATAATCATGAAGAATAATGAAACTTGACGGAATGAATAATCTCCCAAATAACATGCATCCTAGCACACCTTGTTGAACATGACGCTCTGTTTGAGATAATAAAACATATTGATATGAATATTGTAATCGTTTCAAAAATATATACTAATAATAATCAAGATCTATGACCACTTACATCTCATATTGCCTGATAACACAGAATAATAACACAAGATAAGAGTTGATGAAAATGACACAAGAATAATTATGTGAAGCAATCACAGAGAATATTCAAAAGTTGGAAGAATAAATACATATCAACAGAAGGGATTATGACTTGGATTAGAAATTTTAACAAGTGGATGAATATATCCTGATTCAGTCAATTCTTGTGTGATACGTTCAGGGCCCTTATTCTATAACAGTAAACGAAATGGATGCGTGACGAAAGTGTCAGAGCCCATATGATACACCGTGTTGAACTATACGGAAAAGTCAGGACAAAACGAAGATGGCCGGATTTCGTTTCGTTTTAGAGTTACAGAATAAGCCTACAGGCCTATGTTGTTCATAAAATCATCAGAATTTAATCAAACCGAGAAAGTTGTCACAACATCAGAACTAGTCATCGCAATGACGTTTCCACGCTGAGAAAACGAATCTCGATCAATAAGAGAATGAATTAATACATTTTTTGTCAATTCTTGTGTGATGTAGGCGTGAGGTTTTTATAAAACCGTCGAAAGTTGATCAAACCAAGAAAGTTTGTCAAAACTAGTGACATTTTGACGCTATAAAAAAGCTTATTTCGATCACGGATTCCTTCAAGGTTGTGACAGTTTCTGTGATGCCCCGTCCGAACGATCCTACCTTGTGATTCTCAGCCCTAATTGAGGACATTTCAACAAGTTTTACATGTTATCAATACGGGATAATCTGCTGGCCGATAAGAGTCGTTGTGAGACGAAGTGTTGACGAAATAAAACAAGATGTTAAGACAAACAGTACAAGCATTTACTCGTATTCACAGAAGAATAAGGTCTTCTACCAACATAATGATAGTAAATACTTCGGTAACTATGGATAATAAAATCGTTGCGCATTAAATGATTCGCGACTTTTGAAAGATGTGGTTGAATTTTAGATCACAAATCTGATACTGAAAAATAACTTACTCTCAAAACTACATTTGTTGAAACAACAGCGACATTGAATGGATATTATGAATATTATATTATTGAACGAATGGATATCAGGGTTTTAGGCGCATCGAGGGACATTTGTATTTGTTATATTGGTGGACCTCTTTCATATCTCGTGACGAAATAAGACAAGATGTTAAGACCAACAGTAGGCCTACATTTACTCGTATTCACAGAAGAATAAGGTATTCTACCAACATAATGATAGTAAATACTTCGGTGACTATGGATAATAAAATCGTTGCGCATTACATGATTCACGACTTTCAGAAGATGAAGTTGAATCTATTATCAGAAATCTGATCCTGAAAATTACTTGTACCACAGATGTGGAAACTCAACAGTGACATTTGTATGAACGAATGAGAATTAAGGTTTGGAGTCGATTCGAGTAACATTTGTGTTTTTTTTTTGTTGGTGGACGTTCCTCATACCTTGCGGATGAAAGAATGGAATAAATAACCTTCCATATAATCTTCTCATCATCTTATCCATCACAGATGTGTTGTCCACAGATCTAACCAACGCCAATAGATCTCGCATCGTTAAACCCAAATAAAAAGTACATCACAACCAATAAAATTCTATCATCTCATTAATACATCAGATAAGTGCGTATATCTCTCCAGAACATCCCCCCGCACTGCAATAATCTGTTTTTTACCCTGCTGCCTCGCCTCCCCAGGCCCGTGGCCCGCGCCGCGCCTGGTATGATGGTATCTCGGTGCATATGGCTCAAGGGTTGCTGTAAACCAGCCCACTCAGCGGCTTATCGGCGACAGCTTATTACACGATAATACAATTACACATCCCTTATCTGCAGGGGCGCACATCAACAGTAACCATGGCAACAGATCGGCGCGGACTTGTTGGGAAATGGTTTCATTGGCAATCTACTGTTCATGCATTTCACTATTCTGATTGGGTTATTTACATATTCACAATTTGTATTGTCTGTATTATTGTTTGTCTGGTAAACAAATAACAATTTAACCATTCATAACCAATCATTAATTATTCGTTAATGCGCCGACCGCATCCTATCTGAAGGGGCGCACAAACACTCAGCATACATCTCGGGTAACCATAGAAACCGACACAAACTGATTCAGAAAACAATTCGGTTCTGTTGATAATTGACTGTTCATACTCTTCAATGCTGTTACCAGGTCACTATTCTCACTCGATAATCTACATTTTCACCATTTTGATTATCTGTAGGCCTATTATATGTGGAAAACAAATGAAATTGAGATAGTTCATTAGTTTCAACACAAAAAGTGTATATTTGCAAGTATAACTGTCGATCAATTGATTTTTTCACCATTATTCTTTCATTCGTACCCCCAACAACCTGACTGCAGTTGGGGTTGAGCGTAGTCACGAGACAGCTGGAAGTCTCGGCCGTGTAGTCGAGCGAACCGCAGTCGAAACGTCGGGCTCAATTAGCGCGTATAAACCATGTGATACGGTGAAACACTCCGCCGCTCAGGAAACCACAGCCCCCCCCCCCCTCCCGAGTAGTGGAACACTTCTGTACTCTCTTTACCTCACGGCGTTATCCCACCTGGATCTCGTCCCGGACCTACAGGACGCTATTCCAGGCAAGTCCTTTTTGTAATTATATATTTCCTTGGATGAGAATATTAAGGCGGCACAAGTGTCCTCAGGGCAGGAAGTTCCCACCGGGGGATTTCACAGAGATAGAAGATCATAAAACTTCAACAGTACAAAATATAAAATCATAAATTACATCACAAATGTAGACAATATTCATCGAAAATCGTGAATTCTCAGATTTAATAATAACAAAGGTGGAAAGATCTCTTGTATGTAACAGTAACACTCGATAAAGTTTCACCTCCCAGCCTACCGTTACATACAAATAACACGTAACATATTGGGGGTGTTTATCATGGAGTATTGTATAAGATACTTCTCTGTTAGTTATGAATAAAGAGCATCAGCAGAATAAGGATAAGGATTAACGACAAAAGATATAAGGACACACAACGCATGTGTAGCGTTTTCCTAGAATTATTCATTATTTTAATCGGAGCTTGAATATCTTCAAACTAAAACCAACCAACGGAAATAATAATTACGTATTTTGCATTGTGTGCCTTCGTTATTCGTTGTTCCCATCTCGATAACACGGGTGGAGGTGCCGGGTCACTTGACAAAAGCATTAATATTGCTGACAGTATATAATATCCGAACATAAACTATGGAATTTGTATTGATGACTGTCTGAATGTCTCATAATTGATTAAACAGAGGACAATAAACATATTATAATCATTATTATTATCATTATTATGATTATTAAATAGTTGAAATAATGAATAATTGAGACTTGAACTGCATGGTCTATTGTCGATATGACGCGAGTAGATTGCACGTGGTTTAACTGTGTTCCATCAGCTCATGTCAGACGAAACACTCCCAGCATCCCTCGCACTGTACCCAAACATCTTCCTGCATCATCTCCTGCTCGAATCCATTATTCCCGCGTCTCCAGCAGGAATACCAATAACTCCCACCCCAAGGGTTTTCCACCCTGCGAGCATTGCTCTGCCGTACCAGTTCCACTGGATTAGATCCGCACCCAGAAATACACTCTATACCTCTCTCTCTCTATATATATATACCTCTCTCTCTCTCTCTCTTCTCTCTCTCTCTCTCTCTCTTTCTCTCTCCCTCTCTCTCCCTCTCTCTCTCTCTTTCTCTTTATATATATATATATATATATACCTCTCTCTCTCTACCTCTCTCTTTCTTTACCTCTCTCTCTCTCTCTACCTCTCTCTTTCTCCGTTGACCTCGCTCTCTTTCTTTCTCTCTCTCTCTCTCTCTCACCCTCTCTCTCTCTCTCCCCCCCTCTCTCTCTCCCTCCCTCTCTCCCTCTCTGCCTCTCTCTCCTTATCTCTCTCCCTCTCTCTCTCTCTCTCCCTCTCTCTCTCTCTCTCTCTCTCTCTCCTTATCTCTCTCCCCCCTGCTCCTCCTAAGATCTGGCCTGCCAGTGAATGGATGCTGTAATCTCATTACGGTCCATTATACCAGCCAGCCCAGCGCGCAGTGAGGTTGTCTCGAGACGGGCAAGTGTGGCAGAAGAGTGTGCCATTGATTGCGGTCGCCTAGAGCAACTAGGATCACTGCTCAGCCAATAGCAGCCGACTCGCATTACAAACTAGACCTACATCTTGAGGAGAATAGGTTTTACTCAAATCTCGAGCGCCTCCGTGGCTCAGTTAGCTATTCGAGAGTATACGCTGTTAGTGGTTAACAGTGGAACTTGTGGAAAGCTACATAATAAAGTTCATATAGATATCTCAAGTATTACATTTATTAGAAATGTTACATTGGTGACAGCCTTTTTGTAAGATTTAGTCGGCCATATTGGATCTAGAAGGGCATTCTGTTGTCGATTTAGAGGCGTATAAGGATGCTTGACAAAACTAAAAGTCAGGTCCTCTATATAGGGTATTCTGTTTAGGACACTAGTTCCTTGTAACACCGTTTCGCGTGTCATCACTTTATCGTTTCCACTAGCTGAAAATACTTGAACATATTTAAATATTTGCAGATAGCTTTGCGGGTAGAATCTCAATGAAAGACCGAGCTTGGTTGACAGTTTCAGTTCAACTGTGCGTGATTTTGTTGTGCCAGGAAAACAGAATCGGTCAATGCCTACGTCACCTCAAAAAAATGGGCATATCCAAGAGGGAAATTTAACAAACAATTATATTTTCATCAAAATTCAGATGACGATTCTAGTTCTCTCTAAAATTTGCAGGAACATTATCGTCCTTATTCATACGAATCTACTGTCTGTGCTTTGATGTCCTTTAAGATACGTAAGAAGGGAATGACGTATGTTATTCCTGCAAAATCTAGTGTCAGTCTTGTGTTGTCCTTTAAGAGTGTGATGACGTATACTAACGTCAGTGTTGTCCTTTAAGAGGGTGATTGTGTGTTATCAACTAATCCACGCTGACAGAAGTACCGACCCCTGCTACATGTTATCATAATACGATCAAACAATTATTACTAAGTGGTTCTTCAATGTCGGCTCCAATTATATTGACCTCCCCTCCCGCCCCCCCCCCGGCTAATCCACCCCCCCCCCCCCCCTCCCTCGCACTCGTGTATCGGCTAATCTAGCAGGCAGTTGGTGCGAGTCGATAAGGCAGTCCTGTGTGACAGTCGGTAAATACAGCAGTCGAGTGTTCTGACTGATGTTTCGTTGCTTGCTTCACTTATCTCATGATTATGTAGGTCAATCAATTCCGGGCACTTGGGGATAAATTGAATTGAGGATTTTAATTTTGTTTGAATTTAGGTTTGTTGAATGGGGATAGCAATATAATCGAGTATTTCTTTGTGATAAGATTAATCGTGTGGTGCCTTGTCCGAACGATCCTACACGGTCATCTTTAACCTCAATTGTGTGACAGTTGCTTTATGTGTATAGTTGCATCTACTGACCCAAAATCAATGGGTACGCAAATTCATTGTTGAATTAGTTCAAATAGAAGAAACATAATTGTCTCTACAAAAGATGGAGGAATGTGAAAATTCATTGTTGAATTAGCTTTCAGATAAATTCATCAAAATTATCCATGCTTCTTCAGGATGAAACTATGATATGCATCCAGCAGTGGATGTTCTCTTGCAATGCGACATGATAAGTGACATGATAAGTGACATGATAAGCCACATGATAAGCACTATATCATGATCGTGAGATACTCTTTGAGACTGGCTTGCTGGAGTATCGATATAATCAGATTACATTGTCGGTTCAAGCAAAGTTTGTTTTGTATGCAGACTAGTCCCTCTCTCTCTCTCTCTCTCTCTCTCTCTCTCTCTCTCTCTCTCTCTCTCTCTCTCTCCTGGTCTCGAGACAGCCTGTGGGAAGTTTTGCGAGTGGAGCACGGAAAGGCTCAACTCACCTCTCAACTGATACTCGCAGTTCTTCGCGAACAAATGTGGGACAAACTTCTACACTCGCTCAACTCTCAGACATCCGTATATATATATATATATATATCAGTGGCGAGGCGTGACTTCTGAGTGAAGGCATGCAGTGGCGAAAACTGATGGCAATGGGGTAGATCATGTAAGGGATGGGGGTCTGGGGCGCAGCCCCAGCCGCCGGAGGCCCACACGCCGTAGGCGAAAATTTTCCATATTTTGAAACCTTTGACGCTCAAAATAACGTTTAAGAATGTATATAATTGATTTACTTAACTCACCAAACCGTTGTTATTATTGTCGATGAATGAATCTAGCCTTCTGGTTTTCTTCACAGATTTCGATTCCTTTTTTAGTGTCTTGAGCAATATTTTCTCTATATCGTCAAAATCCCTGAACCAAAAGACGAGCTCGTCTCATAGTGCTACGGCTATCACTTGAAACTCGGTTGAGAAATGAAATAAGTTGTCAAAATCAATAATAACATGTAAATGACAAATTTACAAAATAAGTTAAAAGAACTCCTTTACGAACAGTTTGCTAAGCGTCTTGTCTTTGAGAATATCTAATGGCAACTGGCTTGTCGTTTACAACTTACAAGACACAAACTGAGAACTAAATATCCTATCCCAAAAATGGTCATTCTTGAATTTATCGTTAACACATGTGCAATATGCATCCGCTTTTCTATTCTTTACAGTAGGTATGTCAGTCCCGTTACTCATTTTTATTACGAGTGCGAGTACCATAAATTTGGGTCTTTCGTTCACTTCAAGTCGTGTTTCCAATGTCTTACTGTGAAAGGTTTGTTATGACTTATGAAATTCATGATTATGAATGCGTTCAAATTGAACGAATATAACACTTCACGGGACCTACGTATAATTTTAATTCATATTATAATTATTTTAAATATACCAACCACCTATGCTCAGTACAATCAATAGAACTTCATGCTATGTATTATCTTTGATTGCTTTACTTTACGCGATCAGGCCCAGGGGACCACTATTATATTTTATTAATAATACATTTAATATGCTGATGCCAAGGAAAAAATAATCAAATAGGAATATAGAAATAATAAATCATAGACAATGTCCGTGGCTCATCATGAAATAAACCACCATCTCTTTATAACTCGTCAATTCAATGTTGACATTTGGTGGTCAAATATTGCGGGCCGACTTTAAATTGTGAATGAGAAAGTTTCTACAATATACCCAGGAGCCACGAACGCCCCCGAACCACCCGCTCGTTAGTGGTGTGGAATAGGGGGGGTCTTCCGCTCGACACCTTCTTTCAGAAATGCTTCGAACCCTTGCATGCAATAGAGGTTGTAGCTTAAATGTTACTTTTAACAAGCCATTTAACCATTTAAAAAATGTCCCTTACACCCACCCACCCTACACCCCAACAGTCCGGGCCAGCATACAGTGTTGAGTATCGGGTCGAGAAAAAGCTGCCCATTTTTGTACTGCTTGGCACATCGAAAAAATAGCATACAGTTAAGGGATATAAGGAATACAAACTAGTACTGTGCTGTGCATAAAATATATAGATTATGTGGGGTGATCTTGAAATTCGAGTCACTTTTAACCACTTATGCACACATCTTTCACGGAAATGTTGAATGTCTTTGATTTTTTATTAAATAAATATAAAGTAGATGATCTCGTGTAAGTGGCATTACTGAAAGAAATTACTAGGCATGCACTGCATGCCTTGCATGCCCTGACGCCTCGCCACTGATATATATATATATATATATATATATATATATATATATATATATATATATATATATATATATATATATATATATATATATAAATATATGTATATGTGTGTGTGTTGTAGCGTAGACTTTGAGGAAGGAAGGTGATAAAATGTCACTTTTTGGAAATTTGCGTTTCCTTGAAACGTCGAAACCTCAGGCTCTTCTTGGAGCCACCAGTTGTTTCAAGAAAGGGCTAATTCCCAAAAATGTGACATTCTATCATACATGTATATATATATATATATATATATATATATATATATATATATATATATATATATATATATATATTTATATATTTATACATACACATTTTATTTTTCCAGCAATATAGGGAACTTCACATGGTGTAAAAATCCTCGATACTCTCTCTTCATATTCTCATTTATATCCATATTTATTTGTATTCTTTTCATCTTGCTCTTCTTCTTCTTAAACTCTTCTATTTTCTTTCTTCTCTTTGTCCTTCCATTAACTACAACATCTTAGTATAACTACAATAATAACAATAATTCCCTGCGCCTGTCATCCAAGCCATGATTATTCCATTAAGCTGTAAAGCGCGCAGTTCTGTTATTGTTGTGCTCTGCGGGGCGCTGGCTTGTCCCTGGGACGTAGGCAATATGCTCGCCTGGTCACAAATCAAGACCGTATGTGCACCCTGCGCCCCACCCACGGCTATAGCACAACAAAGCTCGGGGGATGTAATAAGGGTACACTCGGGGTGCGATAATCTGCGTGCTACTTACTTCCATAACGCGCATTGCAAGAAGGTTTTAGTAATAACTATTCATCTCAAATAGCCATGATTGTCAGGAATATACGGTTAAGAATGTGTTGTTTTTTGTATACGCCTGATAATCAGGCTATTTGATGATGATAGTTATCACATACACTATCTTGAACATTTTAAAATATCTGTGTTTCATCGTTTTTGAATTATAGATATCTTATACCGTTCAAAAGTTATCACCAAAAAACTGATAATACTAATAAAAATACTAATATGACAATCTATTTCAGTGAATTCAAGCAGTTTCCAGATGATACATCGATGAATAAAAAGAATGTGACGACATTCATTGACGTGTTGTCTCAAAACTGATTGAATTCAAGAAAATAAGACGTCATATTAGAGCATAAAATCTCATATAATATCATTTAATCATCATAATATCATCTCGGATAAGTGAACTAATCATTCAATTACACTGGTTTTTGAAAGTGGGAAAAATAGTGATGATGAATTACTGTAGCACCATGCTTGCAAACCCCGATGTTTCAAAATAGTTAGTACATTTTACAACATTTTAGAATGTTATATAATTTCTCTTACATATCTACATATTATTTACCATGAACAATTATTACCAGGTACACGAACAAGATTTAAAACTATGAGATTTACCATTAGGTTCGTCAATACATTATCTAGTCCCCGATTTACATATATTCTGCATCAGTTTTATCCTGAATAACTGCATTAATATTCATTATTCGCCGCGATTATTCAGGGATGGCTGCGATACTCTCCGGTTCATTTGTGAATATTGTTGTCGTTTGATCAACCCCCCCCCTGATAAACAGTATTGTTGCTATGCAGGGAGAGCGTGTTATTTTTTAAGTGGTTTTTATTAGCTGCTCGACTAGGAAGTACTTGTGTGGACCAGAAGAGGGGGGGGGGGGAGGAGGGGAGGGGGATGAACCAGAAGAGGGGAGGAAATATGATTATAGCAGAGGATCGCATCCCTCAGAGTACAGCTGGGTGAATTGTGTTGCTTGAATTTCACGTTTTTTGAATATCACAAAAAGAACAAAACAAGGAATTTCAGACAAAATAATAGTAATGTGATGGTAAAGGTGGGTGTTATTGTCAAATTGATGATTTTACATTGTAAATTATTCGACATGTCAATTTTATATTCTGGAAGATGATTGAATAATACATTTATTTGGAGATAATTAATGCATTATAGTCATCGTAACCATAACCTTTCCTAAACAATTATTCACACATTTTTCAACTTTTTCTCATCCGTTTTCAGCGTGTTGCGAATGAGAGAACGAATTGAAAAAAAAAGTTCAACCATCGTGGCAATCATATATACTATAAGATAATTGTATATTACATTTAATCAAAATAATTAATGTATTATAGATTTCGTAACCATAGGCAACACTCTAAGAAGAATGAGATAAAGTTGAAAAATGTGTGAATAATTCATAAAACAAAAATATTTTCCTATTTATTCTCATAATATGAGCATGTGAGATTCATCTCGTAGTCATTGTCACCTGATCGATTTCAAGGACCCTCAGGTAGGATCGTTCTGCCCACAACGAGACAATGCTAATACAGCTTGTGTGTTCTGAATACATGTGTTGGTAACTTCATTAACACAACCATTGTGTGCGGTGTGATCCGACACCTCTGCTTGCAGGGGGGGGGGGGAGGGGGAAGGGGGGGGTGCTCTGCATCACGTCACTCATTGGTCAGCTGGGGGGGGGGGTGACAAATGTACAGTAGTCAGACCGCAAAACCAAAAACCACTTCGACAATACTATACCTCTGTACGTGTACATGTCTGTCGAGAGAGAGAGAGAGAGAGAGAGAGAGAGAGAGAGAGAGAGAGAGAGAGAGAGAGAGAGAGAGAGAGAGAGAGGAGGTATAGGTGTGTCTGTGGGTGTTAATATTGTGGGATTTCGGGAGACGTGATTGTTGTTGTTGTTTTTGTTTGGTTACCGGCCTGCTGTAAGAAACAAGGTTGTCTGGTCGAACATCTAACCTCAGATAGACACTGGAATTAAATATTTCCTTCAGATCGACAATTATTGAATATTTCACAGCAGACTATTCTCTGTGATTGTCTGTAGTTGTCACATAGACTCTTCTGCTGTTCAAGTGTAGACCTGTATAATAAGCAGCCTATTCTGTAGATACATGTCTGTAGTTGTGTTGTGAATCTGCTAGAAGCACATATAATATCGACTGGATTCATCACATATATAATATTTTTTTAAAATAATATTGAAACTTGATTCAAAATCATTGTCCCCAATAAAGGCTATGGATGAAAGAGAGATCGTTTGAACGGGACACCACAAGGGCGATCTCTGTCGAAGACACATAACAGTGGTCAAATATAAGATGACTGTGCTAAAAGTGATAACACCTATGTGGTATATAAGAGCTAGAAATACATTTTTTTACATGTATTATATATTACAAATTATTCATAAATAAATATAAAATAATTTAATGAATGTATTTTGTTGGCCTGGATCTTGGAATAGTAATAACGAAGAGATCAATACAATTGAACAACAATGATTTAATCGTATCTTTAACTGACGAATCAGAAACGACTGTTGCTATCGTTATCGGGACGATCGATCGACACTCGATTGAACCCGGAAGCCGAGACCCCCGCTCGTCACTAGACACGCCCCTAACGGTACGTTAATGCAGCCGTTAAATTAACTTTTAATTGGTTGATCCGAATCTATCAGTCAAGACGTCTCGCCCAAGGGTCAAGTTAGACACTATTTATCAGCTAAATGTTGAGTTATTTTCATTAATAGATAATTAATTGCTTTTAATTACTGATTTATATTACATTTTCTATAAGATATAAGTTGTGAATTTTTAATCCGATTCTAAATA
>OU015473.1:443386-495886 GCA_907164805.1 Brachyptera putata
TGTCTGTAACGCGTATGTAACGTGTCTGTCTGTGTCCCCAGGCCACGGCGGCGTGAACCAGCTGGGCGGAGTGTTCGTGAACGTGTCTGTCTGTAACGTGTCTGTAACGTGTCTGTCTGTCTGTCTGTAACGTGTCTGTGTGTGTCCCCAGGCCACGGCGGCGTGAACCAGCTGGGCGGAGTGTTCGTGAACGGCCGGCCGCTGCCCGACATCGTCCGACAGAGGATCGTGGAGCTGGCGCACAACGGGGTGCGGCCGTGCGACATCTCCAGGCAGCTCAGGGTCTCTCACGGCTGCGTCTCCAAGATACTCTCCAGGTAAACACTCGATCAGACGACCCGTATTAAAGGACTGTCACTACACTCACACTACATTTCAATCAGTAATGACGATAATCATTTTCACAGAATTCGTCACCTCAATTTCAGTAACTATAACCATTTGACCAGCCGACCTGTCTTAAAGGACGTCACAACACTCACACCATATGTTAATGAGTGAAGAAGATATTCATTTCAGTTATCATCATCTAAAATTCAGAAGTTATAATTAGTTCATACTTCCTTCAGGACCTGCCCCTTTTTCTGAGACTTAAATATCTGTAATGGTCTCTGGAGGATCCAAAAATGCATCTTAATTACTGAAATTGAGAATTTTTTTTTCTATTTTTCACTGAAACTATGAAAATAAAAATCGTCATCATTAATTAAAATTTAGTTTCAGGGTTGTGGTGCTATTGGCATAGCTGATTAATAGCTGAAAATGAGAATTTGAATAAACGAATCAACTATTTGGTATTGAGATGACGCCTCGAACATACAGTTATGAAATAGTTCAATTCATTTTCCATTTCAGGCTACAAAAACCGAATAGTTTGTTGTAAAATGGATTGAAGGGTTGGTACGTTTCTGACATTCTAGAAAATTCAAACGCTAAGCGTATTTGTTTTTCAAATCAGTCTCTCCTTTGAATTTCCAAATACTAAATAGTTATTTCATAATAGTTTTATTCTCAGCATCCGAACATTTATTTCCCTCGCTATCGATAGATTCAATAAATCATGGCTGGGTTGGTACTGATTGATCTGTGGGTTTGGCGTGGTCATGTTGGTATTGGAGAGCGTGATTTGAGCGTGGCTAATCGAGATGGTTTCGACTCTTGTAAATTGATAAGAGTTTGTTTCTAATAAACAGAGATTTGTGATGCTGTAAGCTCGCTGCTTGTAAACATGGACCAACGAACACGACTCTGTCTTTAGTGGAATATGGAGATGTAAAAATATAGAACAAAGGAATGGCTCATTTATTTTATTGAAATGGAATATTCTGATTAAATCGGAAATGAGTGACATATCTGAGTTTCTCAGAAAATTTCGATCCGTTTGAATTTTTGGGAAATATCATGATCAAATCATATCAGGCCTACTCTATACTCAGTTATCATATATGATTTATCAAAATAGAGGTCTACAAATTCTAGTTATTTGAATTGCTTCTGATGGCGAAACAATTATTGATATTTTATACCGGTATTAGCAATTTTGAAGTCTAATGAATTCAACACAATTTCATAAATAATTGAATATACAGAATTCCGAAAAAAAAAATGAGTGTGGAGAAATAATCAGTAAACGGAATATCTAGACCTATGAATTTCATCCCTGAGTCAAATTCAAAATTCAATTGACGATTTAATCACAAGTATGATTTTAACTTCCATCAAGGGCGGAAGTTTTTCTAAAGATTCTCAATAATTCCATTATTCCATAAGAGCTTATATTACTAGTTATGAGAATAAACTTGCCAGATAGCATCTTGTT
This sequence comes from Brachyptera putata, assembly GCA_907164805.1. NCBI lineage: Eukaryota > Metazoa > Arthropoda > Insecta > Plecoptera > Taeniopterygidae > Brachyptera > Brachyptera putata. The sequence continues at coordinate 445,206 of OU015473.1, forward strand.
TGTGTTCATCTACCGCGAGTATACCATTAAGCTAAACATCCTTGACGAATTAATAAACAGCCATAACAGCAAACAACGTACAGCCATTGAGATGGCTATAATGATGGAGTTAATCACTTTCAAATAACAGAGCCGGTCGCTAGGCAACCAAGCCGTGTGGCTAGCGCACCGGGCACGGCACACTGGACTCCGCGTGGCTAGCGCACCGGGCACGGCACACTAGACCCAACAGTGCTCCAGCCGTCCCCAGTAGGCCGTGATAACAGACCAAACATCAACCAAAAACCATTGACTCAAGACGACCCATTTAAGTCGCTTGACGATGAATGAAAAATCTCTCATTATCACCTGAAGTTACGTCGTTCGTCGCTACACATTCCTAGAGTGCTGCTAGCAGTCAAGTGGAAGACTTGGCAAACAACCCGATTACCGTCGACTGAAGCATAATCGCTGAAACAAATTTCAGGACTCTCAGCGGTGATTGACGGTTCTACAGGGTAAGGGTTGAGGGGAGGGTAGAGACAAAGGAGTGGGAATGAGTCTTGACCTAACGTTGGGTGAACTGTCTTAGTATCTCTTTAGTCCATGCAAACACCTTCAATACACTAGTGGCTATTTGTAGGACCGGACACAGGTCTTATGTCGGTTTTAGTTTTAGTTTTAGGATAGTTGACTTTTAGTACAGTTGTTACCTCCTCTATTCCACTCTTCTCGTCTCGATGGTCCCCGTATATCAGCCGTCGGGGAACGGAGTCAAGTATAATCGGCAGCTCACATCTCGCCCGTGTGCAAGATGGCGGCCCCACGTGACTGGGATCCTGGCCGCTGATTGGCTGAGGCGTGCCGAGATCACGCCGCGAGATGAGACAGCATCCAGCGGGCGGTGTGTTTACCTAGAGCCGCCATTAACCACGTGGGAGTTGCTAGTTGTTATCACTATGGTTACCCAGGCTGTTTGTTTTTACAGTCCATGAGAGTCGATTTAGCGGAATATTAGGCTTTTCGCGATAACTTTCGAACGGTATGAGATATCGAGATTCTGAAAGCAAGGAAACACAGATATTTTCAACGCCTTCGAGATGGTGTAAGTAATAACTATTTATCCCAAATCGCCTGATTGTCAGGCGTATAAGCTTGAAAATACACATTTTCCAAGCGTCTGCGCCTGACAATTATATGTGATGTGTGATAAATAGTTATTGCTTACACCGTCTTGAAGGTATTGACAATATCTGTGTTTTCTTGTTTTTAGAATTTCGATGTTTTTTCGATGTCTTTTCGATATATTTTCGATGTCTTGTCGATGTCTTTTCGATTTCGATGTCCATTGACTCATATTGGATCCACAGACGAACTGTGATCTATTGGCTTCAGGTCAATGAGATGATGGGATGATGAGATGAAGGTTTCTCAGGTTAGGGAAACGATAGTTGGGAAGGAAGTGGCCGTACGTGGTTCTTAGTCTAAACATCATCCATACTTGCTTTGTTGCTACTCTGACCGGGACTCGAACCCCGTTACCACGTGACGTGTCGACCATCCGTCCCTCGTACCGAGCCAGCTGCAGCGACCGGGGGTCTCGAGTGGTCACCACACGGTTCCAGTTCATCGGGCATACTTCATGAATCAAATCTACTTCTTACACTCTCTCACTCTCTCTCTCTCTCTCTCTCTCTCTCTCTCTCTCTGTGCAGTTTTTACCCCCTCATCACCATGACTACGCAGTACGTGCCTCCTGGCAACTGCAACAATCGAATGCGTGTACTTCTATGTGCAGCTCTTGGCGGAGTAAAAACACTTTCCTGTTCATCTCATCACATCGAACTCTCATTTCTTTCTCGTCTGTGCATTCGGAGCTGAGTATCAGTTAGACTGACGATTAGTTATTCCTTAACCTTGTACTTAGTGGGATGTTTATTATTAAAGTACTCTGCAAGATATTTCAATAATAATCGTGGAATCAAGTTGGATTTTTAAAAAAAGTTGAGGGAAGGTTGTTCTTGTTTGAATCACGGATGAAATCTGCCGATCATTTTGAATGAAATGTTACTTTCATTCATATCCTGATACATAGGTTAAAATAACATTGTTTCACGAACTGATCCACAACTATAGTCCTGGATAAATCAGGATAAATCATGGATAATTCGGATTCTTGTATGTAACTTACTTACAAGATAATAAATAGGATGATGATGCGGAAATAATTATGGATAAACTCAGAAGCAAACTGAATTTCCGTAAACCATTTAGAAAAAAATCCAGCTTTGAAGATCCTTCAAACTTTTACCTTACAACATTACTTGTTCGAATTTCCCCATTTTCTCTATGACACAAATAAACTAGTAGTAGAATAATGTCTGAACATCCTAACAAAATAATGGATTATCGTCTTATATGGATCTCAATGACAGAATTATTGGTATTATAAATCAGTCCCGGGAGATACTTAACAGTTGTATGAGTGTGACCTCACCAGCAGCCAGGCGATATGGGGACAGACAGGTTTGTGTGGGGTGGGGTTACAAGATTTGTCCATCAGAAGCCGCGTGGCTCTGTTTTTAACAGAGACACGCGGCGTCTGTTGACAAGCTGTGAGCCTGGAGACCACAGAGATGTCTTTGTTACTTGTTGTCACGTATAGGGGTAGTAACAACCCCTAACCACGTGTGCATACAGGGCCTCTCTATCATGGAGCACGCGGTCTAATGCATTCTCTTGACGCTCGTTATTCTCAAAATAATTCATTCCCTATGTTTTCAACGTTAGGAGGTCCTGAATGATTCAATGAAATTAATATACAAACATGAATTCTATACCGTTTTTCATAGTTGTCTAGCTCAAAAACCAGGATAACCTAACTTTATTTCCCAGTGATTTCGACATTTATACTTCAAGATATCTATTAGTCTATTTACAATCGAGTTAATTAAACTGAACCTAAACTAAATGAAAATTTACAAAGTAATCTTAACTTTTAAGCTCCAAGATATCCCTAAAAAATGAAAAAAAAAAATTACTTCATCAAATATTTCTTTGAAATACTTGGTGTGAATCAACTTTAGGAAAATAAAATGTCCAAGAATTTGTGTGTTTTCAAATGGTAAAATACTATATTTGATATATTCTTCATAATACATTTGTGTCGACTTTCGGTCTATAATTTGATATTAAAACCATTTCCATTAGCATTCCAACCCACGTTACAACATTATCATCATAACAAATGATCCCTTAACCTAACCGGTCCCTACACTCTCAAATTCATATAATATCTAATATTTATTCATTTTTTCTATTACTACATTAATAGAGCATTGAAAAAACTACTTCTATTATCCATTTAAAATGTTTCTACTATTGAATAAAACTACAATAAAAACATAAGTGACTAACGGATCAAAGTGGCGGGGGGTTGGGAAGCGAGGGAGGGGAAATAACATTAGGGGATGAAAAGGGGGGGGAAAATAAGACGAAAAAAAAGTATATAAAATATTCTTCTATTGTCTCTCTATACATATACGAGTAGAACCATTCGATGGATGTTCCCCCCCAACCCCCCCCCCCCCCCCCGGTTTCCTTGTGCAGTATTCCTAATATAATAACCCCCTCACCCCACTGGGGTCTGTTTTTCGTCATGTAGAAGACGGCGTTATCCGCACAAGCACTTGCTAACCGCACGCACCACGCATTAGCTGTACGCACCGACTTCCGGTCCGCGTACTGCCGACCGGAAGTCGGTGCATTTGTTTCGCCTGGTCCAGCGGGCGAGACTAGGGGATGATAACAGATGAAATCATCAATGGAGATGGTAGCAAGGTTATTGTATGTGGTTTTAACATGTGAAGACTTTTGGTGATGCTTTTGTTGAACTTTATCTATAATAATAATATTAATTTGTGTTTATATGGAAATACACTTTTCTATAGTCAACGAAAAATGGAATACATTTGATTTTTCTCCAAAATGGTTCGAAGGCAGTTTGCCATAATACGAAATTTCGATTGTTGTCTGTAGTTTTTCTAATTTGGAATCTTTCAATGGAATCAATCAATTGTAATAAAAATATCCACTTCTGTTTTCACATCAAAATACACTTTTGTAGTGAATCAAAAATAAAATACATTCAATTTTGTTACAAATTGATTAAACAAAAATGCCTTGATATGTAATTGTTATTCCTTTTGAATATGTTCATAATAAATTCGGGTAGGACATTTTAGTTTTTTTTCTTCACCCATCGACATGTGAAAACTTTGAATAATGTTATTGAAGGATGTTCAGACATTTATACGAAACAATAGATCCCGAAATAGATTATCAACATTCAATAATATCAATAATAACACCACGAATAATTAAAAAACATTGTATCAACTATAGACTTGATTTACCCATCAAAAGTCGTCGCTTGATTCCCTCCCAGTCTATCCCACACAAAGCAAGTCCACCAACCCAACCAACTCAATCAAGCTGCCAACAAAACAACAAATAACATCACTAGAGTGCTCTTCATTCAAAACCCTGCTAATCTCATTAACGAGCCAGTTAACTTTAACTTCTGAACAACAAACAACGACAACCAAACTAAAAATCCATTTTATACTTCATACAATATTCTTTCTAATTGCTCTCAACAGACAAAGGGGAATTTCCATCACAACAATATATATATATATATATATATATATATATCCTATATATATATATATATATATATATATATATATATATATATATATATATATATATATATATATATATATATATATATTTCCCAACAGTATTGGAAATTGAAACTCTACAATGTCAATATATATATATAGAGATAGCTTCGAAACAAAATGGCATTATAACTTTGTAAATGTCATTATTTTACAAAAGCCCTTTGGGGCCCCCCTGCCCCCCCCCCCCCTGCCCCCCTGCCATTGATCTGTATGTCGATGTCGGTAATAAAGTGGCTGGAGAGATGTAGAGAGTGATTTTGTCCCCAGAGTGCGGGACCATCGCAGTAATTCGGTTACCATAGCTACTTTGCATGTCATCACCGCTCAGCGTCATTAGCGTGGCATGAGGACAACTGAGTGGTGGTCGCGTGTGGGGATGAGTTATCGCTGCTGCTACTTCACGTTCATATGTGTGTATCTGTTATATATATATATATATATATATATATATATATATATATATATATATATATATATATATAAATATATATATTCATTTCTACATTTATAAATATACTTCCATTCAATCATACACCTACTACCGATGACTCAGTGCATTGATAGAAAATTTCGATCAAACTATTTAGTGGGTAGTATTTTGAACGATTACATAATCCCAAACTTATTATTTCAGGCGCAAAATGACCCCACTGTCGATACCCCTTTGAACCCTAACACCAACCTAATATGAGCTCATTGCTTTCTTTCGGTTTCATCTGATAAAAACATTAAACATTCTGCTAGTTTTGTCTGATTATTTCAATTGGTATACTCAATATCATGTGTATTAAAATATGTGACTTATAGAGAAGGGAAAATCAATGAAGAAATAATAATATAAAAAGAATGCTAAATTTCATCAGTGGAATCGGGTGAATTATTCACATTAGAGATTAGAATGTATGCGAACATGAATTAATATTCTCATTTTCATTCACTATAATACTTTGATTTGTCACAATTTATCTTACGAGATTATCTTACGGAATTGGGAAGGCACCGGCCGTGTTCACTCACTCTCTACTCCACACCTCATTGCATTATTACCCCAATAACCACAGCCACTTGGTTCCCGACAGCTGTTGCCGAGTCTGGGTGGCAGTGCCTCAGTTCGCGCACAAAGACCCGATTGTTTCCCGCCAAACGACTCGGGCCGGCTCGTGCATGATCGGCTCGCGGCCGAAGCACAATGGCGGCCCTGTTGGAGGTGACACCCGCGGTATATTTATTGGAAGCACACGTTACAAGGAGATGGGAATAGTTTTAAGTGTTGACATTCTTGTCTGGGAAACTGAGTGTATCGTATTATTGGCGCTATTTATGTTTTTACATATTTTTAAAGGGCAAAATGCTGGCAGTGATTTCAGGCGGCTCAAAGAGGCTTTATTGTTGGGGAATGTTTCGGCGTGGTTGTCAAAGCGTTTCATTGTTGGCGCGAAATGTTGTTAGTTTCCCTTTTCCTTCACAGAAATCTTGAATAGTTACATCATTACTATAAGAATTCACACATGTCTTTGGGTCGGAAATAGGAATAGCTCAACTCTTGGATAAATGTTGTTATTACTAATCTCAGGATAGCAGTAGTGCACTTGTTGAATGAGTGGCATTTGGAATGTATCGAATTAGATGAAAAAAGTCAATCATTCAACAATATGTTTGTCCACTACAATTCATTATTCATCCGAAAGATGATTGAGTGTCTTATAATTGAAATGAAATCAACAATGAATTCTGCCGTCCATTATTTGTCAGTCAATATCTACAACTCATATATGATTTACCTTGTGTGTGTGTGAATTATAAATGTCACCAAGGTCATATTATTTTCATCTGTGAAATTTAGTATGAGTGATTTCAGAAATTCAATAGAATTAGTTTTGTAATTAAGAGAGATGGCTTCAGTTTCCGGCCAGTAACAATCGTTGAACAAAGTCGTTAAACAAAGTCGTTGAACAAACACTATCAGACATGGTGATCGTCTTGCTTGGTGCCACTCTGTTACATCCACATGTCTTGTTTGCTGCCACTCGAGTCGTGTTGCGACCACCCCGGCATTTCCGTGTCGGCTTCTTCAAAGACTACTTGCTAATTACCTGTTGCCTCAACTCATACCCGCCGTGTCTCTTACCCGCCGTGTCTCTTACCCGCCGTGGTGTCCGGACCACGTGACTCGAGCAACACACGACCTGCTGTTGTTGTTGTTGTTGTTGTTGTAATTAAAGCCGATGATCGGTGGTTCTGATTGATCCAATGAAAGGCGTGTTTTTGTCTTCACTTGTCGCTTGTTTGTTAACAATGGGAAGGGCGAGGCTCGATCTACCAACAGACTTGGTCCTTAAGGTGTCCCGAGTCTCTGAAGGGTTGAAAGTTACCGAGAGGGTGATTTCACAGGTATATATGATGATATAACTTGAAAAGTGCGAGATAAAGAATTGACACGGCCCTTCCACTCATGTTAATTACATGCTAGCACGGCCCTTCCACTCATGGTATAATCAATGTATATGAAGAATGACCTGAGAGATTTTCTAGAACCTGTCAATACAGTAAATCAGTTATTATAGTTTCTCAAAATGATGAACCACGTTTATCCACGTATACAAAATAGACTCTTATAAAACAAAAAAAATCTGAAGTACCACAGTTGATTTTTTTTTCAATTGAGAACCAGTAATGAATATTTATGATTCTTCGAGAACAAATTCAATATAGTGTGTTCTTCAACTCCGACAGTGGGCTTATACTGTTGAATATGGAAGTTTATTCAATCTAGGCCTGGGATATTGGCGTCAGCAAGGCCAGGTTTATTGGCGGCAGCAAGCCAGATAACTGACCATGTTTGTTCTCACAGGTACTACGAGACCGGCAGCTTCAAGGCCGGGGTTATTGGCGGCAGCAAGCCGAAGGTGGCGACGCCGTGCGTGGTGGACGCGATAGCCAGCTACAAGCGGGAGAACCCGACCATGTTCGCCTGGGAGATCCGGGATCGACTCCTGGCCGAGGGCATCTGCTCGCAGGACAACGTGCCCAGCGTGTCGTCCATCAACCGGTGAGTCTTGGCGCACGCTCGTCCAACTGACTACTTGTATTGAGTCTAGGCATGAGTGAATCTTAACATTCAAATATGACATATTTTCTTATTTTAGTTCACTATATTCCAATTTTGGTCTGGTAATATTTCAGTTGTATAGTTTAGAAAATTCACCGAGTTTTGAATGAATATATATATATATATATATATATATATATATATATATATATATATATTAATTGGTGTAAGCTTTCACAAGTATTATGTTTAGATAAAATCATGGTTTTAGGATTGTTCTTGTGTGTAAAATATTTAATTATTAATTAAACGACGTTTGAGTTAAACGATATTATCAATTAAACGATATATATATATATATATATATATATATATATATATATATATATGCCTATATGTTGAGCCTGATGACACAGATGGCACGTCGAGGTCAGGTGACCAGGCGTGACGTCACGACGTCTTGGAACCGCGAGATGAACCGCCATTTTGCGGTTCGCGGCAAACGAGCGCAACGGATGAGGTGGGGGGAGGGGGTTGGGGGGATTACTCTCTTGGCTTCTGCTCTTTCAGGCGCACAGCCTCCCTTACAGGAGCACGCTCGCTCGCAAACACGAGGGAGCTCCGACAAAACACGACTGTCTTACGAGCGATATAATATATATATATATATATATATATATATATATATATATATATATATGTCAAGTATACATTATCATAGGTTTAATTGTACCTTATTTACAACAAGGTGTCGACTTGACTTCTGTACTGACACTGACATTGTTCTAACAATGAGAATTTTATTTTAATTGATCATGATGACATTTTGTACTTGAGGCGAGTGAACAGCATATACAGGAATAAAGTCACCTCGGTTGTGTGACATGGAACCCCACCTGAACTATTAAAACATACTCCGAAGTCCATCCATAAATCCAAACCACTCAATCATACCCCCAAATAAGCCAACTGTTGGTGGGGGCGTCGAGCAAACAACAATCATCATCAAACTGAGATTACAATCTCCCCCTCCTCACCCCTCGTCACCTCTAACTACTCCGATCTCGCCATCCCCTTCATCTGGTCCCCGGGGGTGGGTATCAGCTACAACCACCCCCTGGCGATAACACCTAGCAACATCTGTACCGCCCCTTGGAGGCAGATTCAGCCCAGTAATGGACAAGGCCCTAGGGACCTAAGCTAGGGCCACTTCAATTAATGACTATAAAGGGATGATGTACATTATATACAAACGTCAAAGGTTTACAAACTGATTAAATTAAATAGTTGGAGGGTTGAAGGGGAGGGGAGGGGAGGGGAGGGGAGGGGGTATTGATTACGTCACATGTGAACTTTGAATGTTCTTTTTGTTTGTTATTGGAGTGCTTTGTTAGACAGGTTTGCCATTATGTGAAGCTGTCGATAAAATAGCGTTTTGTTCAACTAACTCATTTGATATATTGTATAATCTTCAATTTATATTCTGTTCCGAACATTGTACTTCTTTTATTCTCACTCACATTTGTTTATTATTCATTATTCTCATTATTTCTGAAGTGAGTTTTATTCATTTTTTATTCGGACCCATATTTTTTCAGCCTAGTATAACATTTCTCAAAATAATTATAGTATTTTCAAATTGAAATATGATTTTCGAGTATAATTTTTCAAACAGTTTCTAAGAAATACCAGAAATATTTCCGAACGAATACAATAAATTTGAAAGTATATATACATATATATTGACATACACTTTTTCTGATGTTTTTTTTTCACCTTTCTAAGTGAATAAACTAATTTCTCGTCATCTAATCCAGTTTTACCAACACTTCATCGTTAAATGTACGGAGAAAGATTTCCACGCAAGGAATACTTCTTACATCTCTTTCTCCTACCGACTAACACTTTAATCCACCCTCCGTCAGTCCGTCCTCTCTCTCTCTCTCTCTCTCTTTCTCTCTCTCTCTCTCTCTCTCTCTCTCTCTCTATCTCGCAAGGATCTGGAGTATCAACATGAGATCAATATAAGAAGTAAGGGTCTTAGAGCCAAAGGCATGGTATAATGATATGTTGAATACAAGGTGTTGCAGTGCGCATCACTGCATCCAATGCGCAGAAGATTCATCAGAGATAAATATCATCAAATACACATGGGTAGTTATGACACATGATTCAATTCTGTGATTGTGCAAAAAGTTGTCTTTTGATATGACACTATATAACTCTTGCGAATAATTCGGATCTTTACACCATTATTTGCCAGCATTTTTGTGACGTAGTAACACTGTTATTTCTCTGAATGTAACCCATGTTATTACATCATTGTGACGTGGTAGCACTGCTATACCTCGAGTTGTAACCATGGTTACCACAGCTCTATGACGTATTCACATTTATATACCTCCAAATGTGATTGTAGCTTAATGACGTAGTTACCAATGTTATACCTCTGTTAGTAACCAAGGTTACCACAGCGCTATGACGTAGTCACATTGCTGTACCTCTCTTTTCACCTGTCGTTAGGCCATGGCGCTTGAGCAGCGTATCCACAAGTACATGGCTTTCGTTCACATTATACATTCCCAAAGACGAGTCGAGTTAACTGCGAGATAGAGAGAGAGGGAGACAGAGAGGGAGAGAGAGAGAGAGAGAGAGAGAGAGAGGGAGAGAGAGAGAGTGTGATAGAGAGAGATAGAATGAATACGAAGAAAACAATAAGAAACAGATATGTCTGTATAGAGGGGTTGTAAGCGAGACGCGGTTTGTGTAAACTTGATTCCAGACAATACGGTAATGGATGCTGGAAGACAGCGAGGTGTGGGTAGAGTGCTGAGAGCCGCGATATGCGAGTTCTATTGGCGGCTGAGAACACCGGGAATAACCAATGAGGGCGTTTCTCAGACTTATCAGACTTCACAGCTGATGTTTCTTGGGGTGAATGTCAAGCTGATAACTGACCCGAGTATTACATGTGGACCTCTATTTATCAATTCCACAATATTAACCCTACTATTCATAATAACATTTCATTTGTTGATGAGAATGAATCAATGAACAAGTATATATACATATAATATATCATCAAAGCGTCACTTTTCGGAAATCTGTCCTTCCTCGAAACAACTGGTGGTTCTCAAAAAGGCCCTTTTCTAAAACCACCATTTGTTTCAAGGAAGGGCACATTTCCGAAAAGTGACATTTTACCATCTTCCATCGACCCTCAAAGTCTATGCTACAATATATATATATATATATATATATATATATATATATATATATATATATATATATATATTCAAGTATTTTCTATCTTTATTTCATACGGTTCAAATCGTTACACTGAACTAATATATCATTTTTAAATCACCACAGATTCTTTTGAACCAACTGTTGTCCTTTCGACCCTTCTATCGAATATCTCTGTACAAGGGTATAAAAGTAGGCTACATTAGTTCGTATCGAGAGGCTGTTACTGGCAAGTGTTGGCGACCCACCCTCGGCATGATGAGGCCTCTCTGTTCCTGTTGACTCATGGGTGAGAGAGAGGACATTATAGGGTCGGTCATGTGTAAGAGAGAGAAAGAGGGTGAGATTTAAGGGTGGTCAATGAAGTAGAAGGGAACCTAACAGTTGGTCTATAAACTGGGAACAGATTGCAGGAATGAGTGTTGACAACTCAATTTCAAGGGTTCATTTAATGCGCTGTGCTCGGTGGCGCGAGGCTAGGCTCGGTGGTAGAGTGCACGGCTCTCAGACACACTCAGCTGGAACCTCGCGTTGTGATAGTAGTGTGTATTCCTTTAATCCTCTTGCGAGGAAATCGGTACACAAATGACATATTTTACAATATATCTTATAGATAATATTAAAAGCTTGATTGTGTCAGTACCATTTACAAATTAGCAGTAGATTAGTGATTACAGTATATTAAACAAGTAGTAGAACAAATAATGATACATTCAAAGAAATACATGAATATAGATAGCTAGTTAAAATACATAATCATTTGAATAGCACGAAAAATAAATTAATGAAAAACAAAAAATCCATCAAAGGTGATCTTATAAATGAGTTAATTTTCTTCTTGAATCGACAGCGAGCTCATTTAGCGCAAACAGAACGTCGCCCAGAAAGTCCTGATTATAGAATCCGCTCCCGCCCCCCACCACACCCAACAACAACAACAGCAACAACAACAACAGTTCGAGTTGAGATATGACCAGCGATCACGTGGCAATGATAATGGCGGGATTATGTCGCCTCAATGTTGGCGATATGTCAGATGTCACCGGCTTATGGCTGCTCGTTACACGGCCGCCATCTTGTCCCCCCCTCCTTGGGTCGCGCAGTTCCTACAACCTCGTGCTGCGTAGCTCATGCTGATAAGATCTGGGGGGATGGAGAATGGTGGAGGGAGAGAAGAAAAGGAGGAAGAAGTTGGAACCGATTGATATAAGGAGTATGTCCTAGAAGAAGTTGTGGAAACACCCCCTGGAACAATCTAATTGGTCTCAAAAAAGGCCCTTTTTTAAAACCATCATTTGTATATATATATATATATATATATATATATATATATATATATATATATATATATATATATATATATATATATATATATATATATCAAAATTTGATCCGTCGAAACCAACGAAACTTTTACAATCCAATTGTTCCCCAATGGAGGCTAAGGATGAGAGGTAGAATCGTTCGGACGGGGTACCACAAGGGCGATCTTACCACAACAAAATTGAATAGAAAACAATTTCAATGTGAATTCATAAAAGTGATTCTGTTCTTTACCCATGATGGTATTCGTTTATATAATATATAGGCCTATGTTGATTTATTTTAATACGCGTCGTTGAACAGTAGATTGCGTCTTTAGACATAATCCAAAATTGAACATTGAATCAAATCAGAGAATAATTGATATTGCATTCATAATTGTTCCGTTGAATAAGAACACAAAACCAAACATCAAGTATAGTAATCATATCATTAATAATATTCTCAGCTCGATGTGAGTACCTATTTCGTGTGACTGAAGACTGTACCGATTCCTCCCCTCTGACAAGACCCCCCCCCCCCCCCCCCAGTGTTCGGAAATCACAGCAGGAACCCCCGCTCGTCTCTCAGCCGACACCCCCGCTCGGGGCACCCTTGTTGTACACAGTGTCAATTGTAGCCGGACAAGATTACACACAGACGATTGTAAGCTGATTGTAAGCTGGTTGTAAGCTGGTTGTAAGCTGGTTGTAAGTCGGGACTCGAGCGGGATCAGCGCGAACACTTATCGGCCCTCGAACAGATAACATGGGATCAAGCCAGAGCTTGGGAACACCCGACTGTTGTATTCAGACTGTGTTTTATTATTGTTGAAATCACAACAAAATCATTGTTCAACAATTGAAGATGGGGATGACGGGGTAGGATCGTTCAGATGTGGCACAGAGAGGGGGATACTACCACCACAGATTGCAGATATAATTCTTATGTGACTCCGAATCGATTCAATTTTTTTTTTTTTTCAATGATCCATTGAGGGAATTCAGCACATTTTGAAAATGATTCTTATTTAAAAAAAACGAATTCAATATGGATACTTAAAAAAACTTCTCAACACTCAACATTTGGTGTTTATAGCACACCCATATATCTACAGTGATTCGTTGAACCAAATATATATATATATATATATATATATATATATATATATATATATATATATATATATATATATACGAGGACGAAAACTGGTGTATTATTTAGGGATACGAATGAGCCAATAGTAGATGAGAAAATACAACAGCAAACCTTGTATGTAATGTCGAGAACCAATATAAATGAAATATGCTGTTATCCATAGAGAGAGAGAGAGCATTGATATCCAACACTTCTTCCTCCACATCGGACTGATGTTGGAATGATATTGGAATGATATGTCCTGCTGCATGCGTGATGGCCTGGGCGGTACTCGCTGTCTCCTGGCAGCTGTCTTCTGGCAGCTCCTGTCACGGCCACCTATTATGACTCGAGCAGAGCTTTTCAAGCGGCCGTGAGGAGGGGGGGGGGGGGATTGATGGACTCTCAGCACAATCGACTCCAGCGAGTATTGTTGCCAGGCTTGACAACGAGTGACTTATAGCCCCCATTCACAGACCTTGACTTACAGCCCGTTTCTCATGTTGACTACCGTTTAATAGGTTAGCAATCGTTATTTCATGAACTGGCTTCCGGGTGATGGGTTGGTGTTCTGTAGCTCAGTGGGGTATGGCAGTGCGGTATGTTGTGACTGTATTAAAGGTCATCACAAAGCTGAAAATAGATTTGAAAAAAAATGACGATATTTATTTTTATGATTTTGGAGAGAACTATAGAAATCATCATCTCAAAATCAAAAATTATTATCTATTCATTGGGACTTGGCACTTATTCTAAGTTGTGACGTAGACAAAACTTGCTTATTTATTAGTCCTCCAGGACTTGGTGTTTTTCGGAGTCGTGACGTAGACAATACTTGATTCTGATTGTGTTTCCATACAGAATCGGTGATGCCCAAGTTGTCTCTGGAGGACAAATAGAATATAACATTTTCTGAAATTCAGATGAAAATTCCCATTTTTATTTTCGAATTAGAGACATAAATATCATGATAATTCTTCAGAATCTGGTGAAATCTGGTACTAGTTTATGTAGTTTCATATTTATTTTGTATCTCTTTTCTGACGATATTTAATTGAATGATTTGTTTGGATAAGAAAGTAACAGAACAGAAAAGCTTGTTTAGCAAGTTTTCCAGATAACGAAAATGCTCACTAATATTTTACGATAGTGATAATTTGTATTTGTTTATTCATGGTTAAAATACGAAGTAGTATTGTGTGAATCAAGTCAGATGATTAAATAAAACCAAATTTATACATAGATATACCTACATGAGACTAAAATATCAGTAAATTAATTGTATAAAAAAATTCATCTAGGCTTCAGTTCAGATTTGAATTTAGTCCTGTTGAAGCTCTCTTTCATCTCTGACTTAGCTTAAGTCTTAACTTAAGTCTGACTTAAGTCTTAACTCTCTGCCCGGTACAAATGTAAATTCATGTTCATGTTCTAGACCCACAATTTGTTTTGACTTTCTGTGCAGATTATTTTCATCACGGTTAATTTTAACCCTCATTTGAGGATTGAGTATTTTTATCACCAGCTATACAGAGACGAATTGACCTTTGAGTAGAAACTTGAGGGAGTTTCTCAGATATATTCCCCTAGTTTAAAACAGCCCTTCACCCTCTCCCTCTCTCTCTCTCTCTCTCTCTCTCTCTCTCTCCCTCTCTCTCTCTCTCTCTCTCTCTTTCTCTCTCTCTCTCTTTATATCCCACCAATCACTTTACTATATTATTTTCATTCCTTTACTGGAATTGCCACCATTCTTCAGGCTCGGGTAAAACAGGAGGAGGGAGGGGGGAGGGGAGGGGGAAGGGGGGGGGGGGGGGAAGAAGAGAGAAATTTAGTTTTGTCAAGATTTGTAAGGTGACGTCTTGGTTTTCAGTTTAAGTGTAATGGTTCCCTCATGTGCCGTTTGGCAGCGCTGTTATCGCTCCCCAGGCGCGCCAACATAAGAATAAGTTTTATACGTTTATAAATCGCCAGAGTTTTGCGACACTAGCGCTGCTATTCTGGAGAAAGTGTGCGGTAATAAAGTGTACTATTTGGGAGCTGTACGACCTTAATGGCGGAGAGAAACTTGGTTTCATTTTGAAGCATCGCAATAGATTCTATATAGTGTCCTTATACAGCCTAGTGTCCTTAAACTAACCAAAGTCCTTATTAGAACGTACGATAAGGTTATCTGATATCGTGATTATCTTACTTGTTCAGTGTTTGGGAGGATATTCTTATTCAATCTTCATAGTTTTTATGGGCATTTTGGTTGTCTATAAATCTTCTTCACAAATAATTATAGTGTTAACTCCCTCTCATTTACTGCTGCACGATAATAAATAGAAACATTTCCTTTCACAATAAGGACCTCTTGTGGTGAGATCGCCCTTTTGGTGCACCGGACAAACGATTCTATCTTTCATTCATAACTTTATTGGGAAACAATGGCTTTGTGTCAAGTTTTCGATATCGATATTTGAAAAAAAATCTGCAACAAAATATTATTTAGAATAATTTCTCCATATCTTTGTTGTTGTTGCTGTTGTTCTTTCGAGGAGAAGATAGATATATTCCACACTATAGAGTTCACAAAGCCTATTTGGACTTTTCTATGGCAAGAACATGAAATAATAAAAAATAAAACATGAACACAAAGTCAAAGTCAAATTATAGTTTCACTAGCATCATTGAGATCAGGCCCAAAAGTGAACTAAACATACAATCAAAACTCGACTTCAAAACTCAAAATCTCAATTTTTTGTTTATAACATCGAAACTTGGTTCAAAATCATGGTTTTCCAATTAAGACTAAAGTATATCCTAAATCTTCTAAATCAAAACTTCTACAAAACTATTACCATTAGCAATAAGCAGTGATAAGCGAGGTAACTAACTGCGCCAATAAACACGTCACTCGGCAGTATCGCCATGGCAACAGAGAGAGAGAGAGAGAGAGAGATAGTCACGTGGTCCTAATGAACTCGAGCTGCTAATGAGTAAAGTTTCGCACAACCGCCGCCAGGAGGCAGGTAATGAGCCGTGTAACGTTGACGAACAACTGACACCAGCGCCTCCCGTGCTAACAACTACGAACTACACACTCCACTGATTCGCAAGCGGTTTGCCTGTTTAGTGCGAGAGAGAGAGGGAGAGAGAGAGAGAGAGAGAGAGAGAGAGAGGAATTAGGAGGTACCGATATGGTAAATAGACCCGGAGTAATTGGGTTAGTGAACGATTAGGAAGTTGTTCGATCAGGAATTATCGATATATCGAAACTTTTAATCGATATATCGACCTATTATTGTTCCTAGGGTGGATTGCAAGAACGAAGTTCAAACCCCGGCCTACTTTAGACGCCGTCTAAGTACAAAGTAAAGTAGGCGTCTAAAGTAGGCCGAGGTTTAAACTTCGTTCTTGCAGTCCACCCTTTGAATCTGGAGGAATATTATTCCTTCATTTTCATAAAGTATCTTCATCAATTTTTGCCAGGTTTGAATCATTCGCGTGTTTGGTTTACTATTATAACAAATGCTGGTAATGTCCGGATATATCACCAAAACGGTTTATACTTATAATGTGTTCCGGATCTTTGGAAACCGAAAGACAAGGGAATCCGGTAAATCGCGACAGGCAAATGGGACTTTTGCTCTGATTTGTCCGCAAGAAATCACAAATACCAGCCATGTTATTCAATATCGGAGTCGGTACACCTTCTTCATATCATGATCAAATCTGTTGGTATCACATCATCGTGTGTATAGACAATAAAATGTGCTAAACAATTAAAAAAGTCGCGATAAAATCATAACATCTTGTAATAAACATCACATGCATGCAATATCATAAACCATCTAGCAGGCTTATATCATCATTATCCAAGAGATGAAGGTTCCGAGCGACCGTCTCTCCTATCCCACACCACTACCACACGGGTGTTTCAAGCCTGGATACGTGCCAACAATGGGTCAAGTCACTTAGAAGACCTTGTCTCATTGTTTGATAATAACTTGATTATTTCATCATATTCGACTTTCCATGGAAAAAGCGAGCTACCTATTGTCTGTGTGTAATTGTTGTTACCAACTTACCGGCACGATATGCACTCTAGGTCTGGTGTCTTCTTTGTCAAGTTGGCAAGAGTAGGCCTACATCCATTACATGATAGATAATAGCTTCCCATTACACATGCGGTTGTTAGGTTCGATACCATTGCAATATGGAGGAATAAGTATTGGATATCAATTATCTATCTCTATGGATATCAGCATTATTTATATTTGTTCTCGACATTACAGACAAGGTTTTCTTTGTCTTCCCTCATCGATCATCGGCTCATATATATATATATATGTATATATATATATTATATATATATATTATATATATATATATATATATCTATATATATATATATATATATATATATATATATATATATTATTAAATATATAATATGTATATATATATATAGTGAAAGAATTCAGTGATTCGGTAGATAATAAACCTTCAACAACTTTCTGATTAACCACCAGTAGGTTATTATAATGGTACGATTTAAAACTATTCAAAAATCGCGACCTCCCCCGGGACTTGAACCCGGAACTCCAGATCGCCGGTCTGACGCGCTACACATTACGATATATATATATATATATATATATATATATACGCTTCTCCATGATTCTTATATGATAGAAAAAAATGTATGGTTAAATGTATTCAATCAGACAGATTTTGGATGTGAAATCATGAAATCATATCGGTCTATAAATGAATGAATATATTGGTTACGAGCGCATGCAGGAATTGTCCTCGGGCGCTTGATCGCATAACAGTCCAGCCTATTTGAATAAACCGAGCTTCGGCCGCAAAACGGAAACCCCAGAATTATAAATCAATTACAACCCCAATACATGCACTAATTAACCACGCATCATTTGACCAGGTGATGATTTACCGTGCTCCGACCGGCCGTCTCGGTCACCACGACCGGACGTTCCGAGCCGATGTTTTGTTCGGTAAAAGTGTGATTCGGTCGGTTCACGATCGAGAGCGCTGTCGGCGGAAGTCACGTGATGCGGGTCATGTGACTGGAACAATGGCTGTCATGGCGGCCAGGGGTAGTATAGAGATTGATGGGATGTTTTAGGGGATTTATTGGAGAGTTTGGGAATTTTAATGATATTTTGAGTGTAATTGAAAACTGGAATGTTAATCGCAGGGTATTCACAATCAAAATCGTTGAGAATTTGTAATTTTTTCATATTTCTACAAAATATTGTTTCAATATTAACACAAAACTATGAATTAAACTACAAAATAACGGGTTATCGGAATGAATTCATATATAGGCTTATATGAATATATATAAGGTCTGATTCAAGACTGTTCAAAAAGTTCTAATCTTTCAAGTTTTTCAAAGTTTTTCAGAAAGTTTTTCGAAGAGTTTCAAATGACACCATTATAATAACCAACTGGTGGTAATCAGAAAGCTATTGAAAGAATATAATATATATATATGTATATGATATGAATTGTACATTCTGAAAATGTGGCAAATTAAATATAGGCATATTCAAAATCAAAACATATGCCCCTATATACCAGTTACATAACAGCACTTCAATGGAGAACCATTATGATTATATCTATGATAAGAATAGGTCTACCCTTGCATTCAGTCGAACCAAATACCGAAATAAGTGCATATATAAAATAAATTATCAATACTCCCAACATTCATTCAAATTGCATTGGTATTCAGGCTAATCAACTATTAATCTCGAATCTTATTCAACATCAACTCATCGAGGCCAACACCCATGCTAAACACATCACACCATCTAACCCATATCTGTTTTCAACTCATTATAAACTAATATCATGCCAGCCGCCTGTCGCCTGCGCGGCCAGCGACCAGATCGCGTCGGTCACGGCGCAGCCCCCCATAGCACGTGACCCACGCCGCCACGTGGCACGGCGTATCGAATTCCCGCGCTTTTTCAATTCATTATCCCGTCGCCAGGACAGCTGTGATTGATTGAGCCGTCGAGGCACGTGACTTGACACGTGACCACGAGAGCGAGGGAGAGGGGGTAATGGAGATTTGATAGTGTTGGAAAGAGAGGACACGAGTTTGTTGAGTGAGTTTTTCATTATGAATGAAAAGTTCTGTTGTGGTTTGTATTTTATAACAATGGTGTTATAAATTGTCATTTATTTATATTTGACACCGAGTTGAATGATTTGTGACACGATTAATTGAGTCGCCAATAATCCCAGTGTAGTGCAACAATATAGACCCTTCACTAGATATGTATAAGTATAGTATATGATTCGGTACAGAATAATTAGGGTATTAAGGGGCCGGTGTTACGAATCGATAGTTAGTGGATTAAGCAATAGTTAGCGGATTAACTTGTTATCACCATTGGTTACATATGATATTTTCGTACCTTTAACAAAAGTGGATTAGCACTTGACTAAGATTCGTAAAACCGGGCCTAATAATAAGGTTTGTAATTATTACTGAATTGGAATATGACATATATGAGTATTCAAATGTGTTGGGAAATATATATATATATATATATATATATATATATATATATATATATATATATATATATATATATATATATCTTCAGACAGTGCTACCTTGTCAGACCTGAGGAACCTGTCAGGACAGCAACAACCTGTCAGCAACAACCTGTCACACTTGCCCAACTGTCTGTCCCCTCATGACTTAATCCATGTCTTATTGGCTCTGATTTCAGCATCGTTCGCAACAAAGCAGCCGAGTCTTACACCTCATGCTCTGACTTCTCTTCCAGCATCGTGCGCAACAAGGCGGCCGACAAGGTCAAGCTGGGCCACCAACAACAACAACAACAGCAGCCCAGCCAGCCGCCGGGGCCGGTCAGCGTCATCACGCATGCGCCCGCCTCCGTGCACCACGAGCAGCGCGCAGGCGCGTACAGCATCAACGGCATCCTGGGGATCCCGCAGGCGCAGCAGGACCCGAACGGGAACACGATCACCAAGAGGAAGAGGGACGACCATCATGCAGGTAGGCGATACGGTTGTGTTGGGTTGGGTTGGGTTAGGTTGGGTTCTTCAAGATCTTGCTAGTCATCGCTTACTTCAGGTGCTTCGCTTAGGTTCTTCCAACTCTTGTTAGACGTCGGTTAGTTCTTGTTAGGAGTCAGTTAACTCATCTTAGGTGTCTGTTAACTGGTGCTAGTCATCAGTTACCATAGACCCATTGGCTTGGTGTGTCCAGCACTGTTAGTCATCAAGGAATGATCTAGTCAATACTCGATTCTGTTTATATTTCTATAGAAAATCGGTAATGCTTACTTCATGACCATTATGGTCCCTGGAGGACAAACTAATTAATTTCAATCAATGAAATTGAGATGATGATTTCAATTTTTTTAAAATCAGAGAAATAAATATCGTCATAATTAGTTTATAACTGGTTTCAGCATTAGGATATCCTTTAAATCATGAAAATCCAACCGATAAAAATGTAACTTGATTCTTCTAGATTTATAGAACGTGATTCAGATATAACTCGCGCAGGAAGTGAAGTGAGCAATACCGTCTTTGTTTGTTAGTACTCGTTATTGGCTCGTTGTGCGAGTCCAATGCTCGGCCAATTGACCGGAACAAGGTGCGCAACGGATGCTGCGCAGGACACTGGCTTTACGGTCATCATCCCCCCTCTTCCTGGCTCATGATCATTATGAGACCAGTGGCTGGTCCATTGAAACTGATGCTGCGAGGTAGAGTCGAGAGATGGACAGAGTAGACCTCGGAGATATTATACCCACCTTTATCTGCTCAACTTTATACAAGTTTAATGTCGTGTATCGATATGTTCTGTATCGATATGTTCTTTATCGATATATCAATATATCGTGTATCGATATATCGTGTATCGATAAATCGATATATCGATATATCGATCCATCGATATATCGATAATCACTTATCGAATCCATATAGATTTCGATATGTCGCCTTGCCGCTATTGTATATTGTCTAACATCGTATTTAGGCAATTGAAAACTTGATTTTACATAGAATATTGCTGTTTTTAATGAATATTGGAGTATTTTCACAATTGATCAGTACCGTTTTTTGGCCCTAATGACGTCACAAAACATGATATTCAATCAAGTGAGCTGTTTGTGAGGAGAATATTTCAAAATCTCCGATCATTCAGGTTATCTCAGGATGTATAGATCTAGTTGACCTGATGATAAGCCACGCCCATAACTAGTCGTTGAATCCCCAAGACGTTGTGAAATGGATATACTTATATTGGAAAATATATATATATATATATATATATATATATATATATATATATATATATATATATATGAAGTGACACAATAGTTGTTATCTAGCCGAGTCGAGTTGTGTAATGAGCTGCGCGCGCAGCGAGTGTCCTCGTGACGGATATCAGGGACAATATAAAACCCCCCCCCCCCCCCCCCTCGTGCCACGCCGCATGACCAATAGCAGGGCGTCCACCCCCGCCACCTTCCCTCGCCCGCCAATCAGGCGTCACCACATGACACGCAAGCATGTTTACCCTCATGCTGATGTCCGCAAGACAATAACAGTAATACATGTGAATAAACTGACGAGTAGAGAAACTTTCAAGGATTTGAATATTTCGATGCACTTTTAGAATATATCACTATCCTGATATTTGGTTTCAATGAATAATTACGATGTTCACTTTCCTAATTTTAAAGAAAACTAGATATTTTCATCTCGATTTCAGATGTTTCCTCTGTTTTGAAGAGGTCATGAGTCATGATTCTGTACAGAAACATACACAGAATCGAGTGACTCATGAATCGTCATGACTCGGAAAATGGGCCAATTAATTAATAATCAAATTTCCCGGAATTGAATTGATGATTTATAGTTTTCTCTGAAATTAAGAGGAATGAATATATTCATATTCGTTCAAATCTAGATCAGGCTTTTGAGGTTTTTCCTGGATTTCATACTCTTTTAAATGTATAATTACGTTTCTTTTCGTATACATCGTTCCAAATTGACATAATATCCTAAACAATCACAATACAAGGTCCACTGACTTTTCAATAACATCAAAACTTGATACAAAATCATCATTGTTCCCAATTGAGACCATGGATGAAAGATAGTGCGATCAAAAGGACGATCTGCAACATGGCGGTGATATTTGTGTAGTTAAGTTGGTACAAGACCGTGTTGATATCAGTGGACCAATACCAGATCTCCCCTGAGCCTTCTAATTGGTTCTGATCCTCTGAAGCTCCTCTGCGCTGATTGGCTAACAAAGACTTAAGGCAGGATTTATATGGAGATAAAAACTAATCCCAGTTTTACCGCTAATCCTTGGATTAGTAATATGGTTAACCTGACCCTTGGGGAACTCGAGTTAGTTTCTTGAAAAGCCAGGTATTGGAATGTGCTATGTGAGTTGTGTTTTGGTGGAAGGGCCATGCATTTTTTTTCACGGCACCTCCACTAATATCTTTTAAGGACGACCATATTTTTCAATTTTTTCAAACCTGTTCCCCAATCGAAAGATTATTTCTATTATATCAATAACTTTTCATCAATGATCATTGTTACTATCAACAATGATCAATTATTTTTCAATTATATATTGATGGGCCCAAATTATCCATCTATTATTAGATTATTCAAATTATTCGTCTCTTCAATTGTATATTTGAAATATTCAGAAATAAAAAATGCAGAGCAATCGATCCAAATACATTAAAAAACTCATAAACCTTTTCAAAACAGCGTCAATCCATTCGGAATAGATTCAATATTTATACTGTTTCTCGCTTATCAGTATAAATGCCATGAATTTATTTTGCCACGACAATAATGGATTTTCTGGATATCCCTGGATACAGACCGATCTCTCGTATTGTCGTCGACTACACAGTAGTCTTGCCACGCGAGTATATTGAAAGTGGAATCTCCTTAACAGTGACTTTAGTTGCCGCTTGAGCCCTGCATGTTTCTGGTAGATAAAAACTACGTAAATCCTCCGAGTGACTAAAATCATATCACTATAGGATAATATCGTATGGTTATATAAAGTATATAGTATACCGTAAGGCCCTCGATATCGCCCTATATGACCCTATATGGCCCTATAAGGTGTAACGACTTATGCCGTGTATAGGCCGATACACAAGTTATTTCAGCATATTATTTTTTTCTTCGAATTGAAAAACTAATCATAAAGTGAAACTGACCTTGAAGTTGAAAATAATTAGAGTGACTTCTCAGAAGTATGTAATTTGAGGTGATGATATAATCCTAAAATAGGATGTCAAATATGTTGTATTTGTTTGTGACTCTCTTATTTGGTCTTCTAAGTGTTTAATAATTATTTTCGTATATTTATTTCTCGATTTCTGTTAATCTGTGACATTTCTTGTATCACTCCACAACTTTTGTTTTGTTTTGTTTTGATGATTTATAAAATATATATATTATTGAACCGACCTCAAAATATTCATCATGAATATGTTAGTGTTCTCAACAAAGGTGCAGTATTATCAAATCTTTATTAAACTAAATAGGATTTCGTGAAAATTTCGTCTAAATTTCTACTCGCAACCAAAATCCACCAGATAACGACCTAATCCATCACTTTTCTGGTATTGATATTTCATTTTTCATACATATTTGAAAAAAATAACAAAATACTCATCAGGAGTGTTTCAAACAAAGATACAATTTTATCAAATGTGCATTAATCCAAATTTGATTCAGCGAAAATTCCTCCAAATTCTCAGTACAAAACCAAAATCCCACAACTAAACTCCCAACCCGCCCAAAAGCCCTTCACTTTCTCCTCAGCTTGTACCAGATAAAACCCACCGCACAAGCATAACACATAACAATATAAAGCTTTAAGCATCAGGCCGCCTCCCACCACGCGAGCGAGCGAGAGGGAGCGATGGAGGGGTAGGGGGAGAGAGAGGGAGAGAGCTATCAAAGCTTGCGCTAGCTCCGTTCCGATGCCTGACTTTTCTGAATAGCTGCGTTTGTCCCCACACAAGCCCTGCTAACATTAAACTCACCCCCTTCAAGACCTTTAAGGGTTGGTCGGAGCGAGCGAGAGAGAGCGAGAGGGAGAGAGAGAGAGACAAAGAGAGAGAGAGAGAGATGTAGAACCGCTTCTGATCTTTTGTGTTGGAATATATGTGATATCATAATATGTCGAAAACAAAGTTATTAATATTAGATGAAGTATTTTGTTTGATGAGAGGTTGGTTTCAGTTTGTTCATATCGATGGAGGAAAGACAGAATGTCGTAAGCACGTTAACGAATATTGTTCACAGAAGGTTGAAAACGTTTGATGAATTCAAATTTGGAGACATAATTCTTGAAATTTGGTGTGATATGTTTAAAGATCGTCACGAATTTTCATGAAAACTCATCAAGTTTTCACGGACTTGTATTTTGATGAGGAAATAGCAAAGAATAATTGGGCGCTAACGACTTATTGTGTTGGCGCTTGCGACAATATGTACAGAATGTTCGTAATTTTATTTTATTTCTTTTCAAATGTTGCTTAACAACTCCACCAACAGCTAGGTTATATACAAGTTCGAAAGAGTAAGTGATAATGATACGATGAACTGATGATAGGTAAAAGAACATCCACAAACACCTATGCAGTACGCGGGTCTCGAACCCACGCCCGAACTGACTTCAGTTTCCACCACTAGCGATAATTAACTGAGCTACGGAGGCGGCTTTAAGTCATGAACTGATTAGGGCTACGAGTGAATTAAGCTACACCACAAGGCCTTTGAGTGGGTAGGACTTTATTGTCGACAAATGAACAAGAAACTTTCATCTCTCTCTCTCTCTCTCTCATCACTCTCTCTCTCTCTCTCTCTCTCCCTCTCTCTCTCCCTCGCATGTGTTACGGAGCGTAACGCAGAGCTTCCTGGCCGAGCCATGTCACATACTGCGGCTGGGTACAGAAAGCGATACAGAGAGGTCCGTTATGACCCGCGCTACCACAGCTTGTACACGGCGGGAACAATGCGCGATGACCATTGCTGACGTCATTGGGGCTTATTTATGGCACTCTTCTACCAACTTAACCTCGCGAAACTGGAACAAGTTTTACATAGAAATGGACATCAAGGTTTAATGTGAGGATTATATGAAAATGAATGCGGGATGAAGTTAACTCGAAACTGAATTAATTATAATGGAACATTTCTTTTTGGTAATTAAAACGAGATGATATACACATTATAAGAATGAATAATGAGAATGAACTATATGAATAAATATGAAGAATAATTCTTGAAATTCGTATTAATATATTTTTTGTCTATATTTTGAATAACTTGATTCTTTCGAAATACAGTGAATATTATTCAATACTCTCATAATTGTGACTATTGTTTGGACAGATTACAACATTCATTTCTATACATACATAAGTTTCTACATACATATTTTGTACATATCTTTGTACAGAGTACAAAGATATACATAAAACTTAATGGCATAGGATAACAGAAAGAAATTAACGATGATTCATTAATCTTCTTTGAAAATATTTGCTTAGTATCGGAAGTATTGATTATGAAAGGCATAATTGGATATGACTATCATATAGCAACAAAAGAGCAAATGAAAAATGGCAATTCATATTACCTTTCTATCATTATTATCATACACTTTATCACTATTATATTCATATCAACGGAATGTATGTCATCGTGAGTTAATGTTGTTTGTGTTTATGTTAGGAAAATGTGTCATGAACATGTTTATATAATTATGTTTGTGTTGTAAAGCAAACAAATATAAAATGACGACATGAGATGGATATTAGTAAAACGCGATTCGTTGTCATTCTTGTTTTCATACATAGTTTTACATACATGATGAAATATACAGGATGACATGATTAGCACTATTGGTTATTTGAACGATTTGAATACAGACGGATTGATTGAGGTTCTAACAAATCTTTGTCATACAAAACAGGGAATTTCACTCCATTTATTGTTGTAAATCAAAATGAAACAGAAACTATTTATTTGTATCAGAACGATTACAAATATGCTATGTGATTCAGTTTATGTGATAGAGGAAGGTTTACTCAGCCAAAATATCAATTTTCATTCAAATGCTAACTATATATACTGACTTTCTCGTATATAACGGTTTAACTTGGGTTTCAACTGGTTTTTCCAAAATTTTCTCGGAATTTTCAACTTTCTGTTTTCGAATTTTTAGTAGGTATAATATTTTTAACATTGATACATCAATACATTACAAAATATCTAATATATTTTAGTGGGTGGTTCCCTTAAGATGTCAGCTACAAATTATCTACTATTCTTCTAATTATATAACGGTTTAACTTGGGTTTCAATTAATTTTTCCAAAATTTTCTCGGAATTTTCAACTTTTGTTTCCATTCCAAATTTATAGAACACTATTTTAAAGATTGATACATCAATAAATAACCAAATATCCGCTACATTTCTGTTGGCGGTCTCCCTTAAGAAGTCAGCTACAAATTATCCTCTATTTCTGTTCTCATTTCACTCGCTTTGAAGCTCCACTCTTCTCCTAATCACTGATTCCTTTTAACAATCCTCCACAAGACGACTTTTATCTCGACCCTCGGCTGTTCCACCATTTTACCCCCTCCCCCCCCCCCCCCCCCCCCGCTTCTCAGCGTATCAAGACGTGCGTCGTGGCATTGATTGGCCACCCCGCCGCCGCTCGGTTACATCGCCCGCCGCTACACGCTCTATTGGCGCTAGTGCGGTCACCGCCTTCTCGATCGCCAGTCTTCCGTGCCATTAGGCCTGGAATCTCTGGTCGTGCACCTGATTCCAGTCAAGGTCGATCTATCTCTCTCTCTCTCTCTCTCTATCTCTATCTCTCTCACTCACTCAAAGGAAAGATGTTTCCAGATGTCAATGACCAGAAACCAGAACATTCCAGATGAGAAATTATATCAAATTAATTGTTTATTCATTCAATTTATGAATATTTAGTCCATTCATCAATACAATTGTATATTATTGATTGTATGAGGATGATTATTGTCCAAAATGCTGATGATCGAGTCTGATTTTATAATAACAAAAGTGGAAATATCACTTTTTTCATATATTTTTCCATTTTATTTTCACCTCACAGCGTACCGTTACAGACAAATAACACGTAACATATTGTGAATGTTTATTATGGATCGACAGTATTCTATAGGATACTTCTCTGAATGTTGTGAAGCAGTTTCACTACAATATGTTCATTAGGAGAGTCGTTACGATCGTTTACATGTAATGTTGACACTGAGAATGTCCTGACGTGTCTAGAGCCCCGTTCTATGTGTTTGTCCAGATTGTGTTGTTGTGTGTTCGACACGAGTCCAGGGGCATTGTTGTGCTCGGCCAGCCAATCAGCGTCGTGCAAACCACTCGTTTACCCCCTCCCCACCCACCTCACCATCCTCGCTGTAAAACCACGACAAATAAACCTAATTAATTCCCGTTCAATTGTTTTATCCCTGTTCCCGTCGATCCCGCGGGACGAGCGGTCAGTCTGTGCTTCAAGTAGGCTCTCTCTCGCTCTCTTTCGCTCTTTAGACATTGTTCGCTTGACTACCCCACCTACAGCTACAGTGTTTGGGGGTACGAATAAACTGTTGCAAGAATCGGATTCATGCTCGACTTGGCTTTAGGTTTTGAAGCAGTTTCTAGTTTTATGATAAAATGAATACAATTTTCTCCATTTCTATAAATCTAATATTTAGTCCTATGTGAAGATTGAACAGAGCGATCAAACGAAACAAACGAAGAACGAATTACGAAAATGACAAATGAATTGAGCGAATGATTGAACGAATGAACTGAATTCAATTCAGTTTTAGATGCAGTTTCTAGTTTTATAATGGAAAAAAAACTTTTTCACGTGTAAAAAAAGTCTAATATTTCAGCGGAGTTTTTGTACAGGCCATATTTCATGACAATTACCATTTATTGATAATATTACTAATATATATATAATATCTAATGGGAATTTACTCATCGATAGGGCTCTTAAATAACAATAATTGTACTCAAAAGTAAGTCGGGTCCACATGTAGATAGCGCTAGCGACCTCTCCCACCTCGCAAGCCTCGAACCCCTGACCTGTCTCTCATCACAAGCCTCGAACCCCGGACCTGCCCGCCATGTGCGACCTCCCCGGGGACACCAACCAAATAACAACACAACCCTAGAACACCGCGTACACTCAACACGCGATCACGCTGGGAACACAAGCCTCGAACCCCTGACCTGTCTCTCATCACAAGCCTCGAACCCCGGACCTGTCCGCCATGTGCGCCCTCCCCGGGGACACCAACCAAATAACAACACAACCCTAGAACACCGCGTACACTCAACACGCGATCACGCTGGGAACACAAGCCTCGAACCCCTGACCTGTCTCTCATCACGAGCCTCGAACCCCGGACCTGCCCGCCATGTGCGCCCTCCCCGGGGACACCAACCAAATAACAACACAACCCTAGAACACCGCGTACACTCAACACGCGATCACGCTGGGAACACAAGCCTCGAACCCCGGACCTGCCCGCCATGTGCGCCCTCCCCGGGGACACCAACCAAATAACAACACAACACCAGAACACCGCGTACACTCAACACGCGATCACGCTGGGAACACAAGCCTCGAACCCCTGACCTGTCTCTCATCACGAGCCTCGAACCCCTGACCTGCCCGCCATGTGCGACCTCCCCGGGGACACCAACCAAATAACAACACAACCCTAGAACACCGCGTACACTCAACACGCGATCACGCTGGGAACACAAGCCTCGAACCCCTGACCTGTCTCTCATCACGAGCCTCGAACCCCGGACCTGCCCGCCATGTGCGCCCTCCCCGGGGACACCAACCAAATAACAACACAACCCTAGAACACCGCGTACACTCAACACGCGATCACGCTGGGAACACAAGCCTCGAACCCCTGACCTGTCTCTCATCACGAGCCTCGAACCCCGGACCTGCCCGCCATGTGCGCCCTCCCCGGGGACACCAACCAAATAACATCACAACACTAGAACACCGCGTACACTCAACACGCGATCACGCTGGGAACACAAGCCTCGAACCCCTGACCTGTCTCTCATCACGAGCCTCGAACCCCTGACCTGCCCGCCATGTGCGACCTCCCCGGGGACACCAACCAAATAACAACACAACCCTAGAACACCGCGTACACTCAACACGCGATCACGCTGGGAACACAAGCCTCGAACCCCTGACCTGTCTCTCATCACGAGCCTCGAACCCCTGACCTGCCCGCCATGTGCGCCCTCCCCGGGGACACCAACCAAATAACAACACAACACTAGAACACCGCGTACACTCAACACGCGATCACGCTGGGAACACAAGCCTCGAACCCCTGACCTGTCTCTCATCACGAGCCTCGAACCCCGGACCTGTCCGCCATGTGCGCCCTCCCCGGGGACACCAACCAAATAACAACACAACCCTAGAACACCGCGTACACTCAACACGCGATCACGCTGGGAACACAAGCCGCAGTGTTGGTACGCCGCTAGCACCCTTAGCATGGAGACAACATCATGGATTATCATTCATTCATGCAGACTACGAATATAACACGTGAAATATTATTTTATAAAATAAAACATAAATAAAAGATAGAAAAATACATGATAAAATAATAGAAATATAACACATATGAGTTGGTTTATTCAATAAGTGTATGAACACGGCACCTCCACCGATATCTATATATAACTTCCAGGACCCTTACATAATGAACCACTGAAAAAAACGTCCTGGGTCCAGCTAGATCAAAGTTACTAGGACTCTGATTGGTTAATTTTACTAAAAAATCTTCCAACAATGACAATATATTGTAAAACAAAGTCCCGGTCTCTTGGACTGCAATAATTCATCACATTTCACAGCCCACCTCGAGATCAGGGCTGGGATTCTGTGCTGACAACAATGGAAACACACAGACACAGAATAGGAGTTCTCTTCTACAATATATAAACTTCATTACAAAATCTCTGCTCACAATAGAGCTGCCTCATGACACAGAATAACAAGCAGTATAAAATGACAAATAATGAGAGAGTGAATATGGTTTGTGTTGATGGCATGGAGTAAGTGAAAATATATCTGATTCGTACAGTGAGTAATGAAAGGTGATTAATTCAATGAACGACCATAAAGATGATTTCTGAGAATGGAGACTAAATGATACTGATGACAATATTGGAAATTATCCCTGAAACTTTCCCAATTCTTCATATATTCTTCAACCAGCTTTGAGATAGTTCCTCTAGCTCCAAATAGCAAACCCTGAACTTTTATTGTGTTCAGGTTATATTTCGTTTTATAATAACTGGCAGTTAGCTTCCTCTGTGGGACACCTTAATCTCTCCCAGTAAAACCAATACAATTGCCACTTGTAACTAGAATCAGCAATAATCGAACCCTCTCACAGTAAATCGACTCGACTAATCGAACCATTTCTCACCCTCGTGTGCAGTATATCGATACACACCGACTGTACTCGATAGAGGCGATCCAATTAAAATAATGCGCCAACAAGTACCCCCCCCCCCCCCCCCCCTTCAA
Organism: Brachyptera putata; assembly: GCA_907164805.1. NCBI lineage: Eukaryota > Metazoa > Arthropoda > Insecta > Plecoptera > Taeniopterygidae > Brachyptera > Brachyptera putata. The sequence continues at coordinate 476,371 of OU015473.1, forward strand.
TTGACCACGTGACATTTGGTAGCTGGCAGCCTCGTGATTAGATTGTCCCCCCCCCCCCCCCCCCCCCCCCCAGCTATTGTCGAGGATTGGATTACGAGTGTTTCAGACCCTGATTATGATAGAGTGGATTCTTTTTTAATGTCGGTAGGGGAGGGGGGAGGGGGAGGGGGAGGGGGAGGGGGTGTGTGGAGGAATGAGGTTTGTTGGAAAATATTATCAAGGGAATGGAAATTGAGGGGTGTTTTTTGTGTGATTCCTCCCCCCCCAGCCCCCACCTACCTCCCCTATCGTCGCTGCGAAATGCTTATTGTAAAGGGCAGAGCGACGGTCGCTGTATATTTTAAAACTGCTGGTTTCGCTGTTTTAAATATTTTTTTTTGGTTTGTAATATATTGCTGGGTGATACCGTTAAGCGAGTGAGAGAGATAGAGAGAGAGAGAGAGAGAGAGAGAGAGAGAGAGAGAGAGAGAGAGAGAGAGGGGCGAAGTGTCTTACATATACGTTAGGGGATGTTTTACATGCTCGCTATTCTCGCTTTGAATGGCTTTTTTCACGTGTTTTTTTGGCCCAAGGTGGAAGTCGAAGATTGATTGTGGATGATTTATTTGGGTTGAAATGAGGAGGTTTTAAAGAAATTCGTTGACAAGTATAAATACTTGTGTGGGGAAACTCGCGTGTACTTTCAATGACGTATGAATATCCGTTCCAAGAGAAGAAAGACTTGAAACATTTCTGACTTATTCTACATTAAATGAAAACAAGAGCTTTTAGAAACCATTTTACAAACTGTAGATTCACTTAGGTCCGGTTAAACCTAGAATAAATCTGTTGATTAGGGGGTAGTTGGAGGATTAACGTTTTATTGCCACTCGTTAACTAGCTGAGGTCTGGTTTAGTGAATTAAACGATAATTCACGGATTAAGTTGTTATCACCCTCGGATCCGTATGTTATTTTCTTACCTCAACTAACAGTTAGATAATTATTACCTAACTAAGAGTTTGTAAACTCTGATTTAGTATCAGCACCTTCTCATTATTAGTGAAATGAGGTCCGAATTTTTTACTACATTTTGCATTTCATCAGTCCTAATATAATTACGTCAATTAATACCAGAAATATTATGGAATTAATTGACGTATTATCTCAAAACTGATTGAATTCACAAAAATAGAATGACTTATTGATTAAAGAGCATGAAATTATCTTAGTTTTGAATGACTTGATATTCATCAAGATTGGTTCGTGAACATATGAGAAAATAGTAAAGCTGATTCCGATTTCATATTATTTCAATATACAGCCATTTTATTCATACTTTCGTTTATACTTCATTATATTCCATTATACTTTCTCATTCGCTATTGATTATTACTCCGCGCACTTTGGAGTCAAGGACTATAAAGGTTTATATATTATTTTCTTTTCTCTTTCTTCGAGTCGGGTACTCATTGTTCATCTCTCTCTTAGCAGGGCGTTTGTCCGTGCTTCCGTCTTACACGCAAAACTAATAGCGGCAAAAAAACACACAAACCAAAGAGACACTCATTTTTATTAGCTTCCTTTTCTTATACTTTATCAAGGAAACCGTCTATCTCTCTCTCTCTCTCTCTCTCTCTCTCTCTCTCTCTCTCTCTCTCTTACTCTAGTTCTTGCACAAGATTAATAAAGAAAGACGAATCTGTAAGAGGTGGAGTAAAAAACTCTCTCAAAGCTTCTCTCTCTCTCTCTCTCTCTCTCTCTCTCTCTATCTCTCTATCTATCTCTTTCTATCCATCTAATTCTCTCTCGGTTGTATTTACTGTACGCTGGAAGACAGAAGAAGGGAGTTTTTTCGAGCGGTGTTAGTTCGACTAGTTGACCGCTAGTGTCGCTAGCGTACCGGATGTGACGAGTCGATACTTCATTTCTTGCGAGTGTTTTTGCGCGCCATCTCGTAGACAGAACAGTCATTAGGTCTGTTGTAACGGAACGTGATATCTACTCCAAACTTTTGTCATATATTCTCTCTCTCTTTACCTATCTATCCCTCGCTCTTATTCTTCTAAATCTTTTTCTCATGGAGATTTACTTTTTATTTCCTTCTTTAAATATATATTTTTTTGGTCGTGTTAGAGGACACATTCTGATTTATTACTTGCTTTCATACTCTATTCGATTCATCGTTTTTGTCTTGATGGATTGGTTGATTAGGCGATGTTAACAGATCGGACTAAAAGCTAACTGGACTTACTCCTCGAACTATCGTGAATGTTGTGATGAAAAAAGTCAATGCGGACATATAGGCATAATTCCGTAATTTCACCATTCTCTTATTTTGATAATTATGTTGTTTTCAATGATTTTCGATGCAAGATGTAACTTATAATAATTGTTCATTGTTTTGTGAATTCACCATGTTTTGTTTCACAAACTTTTGTGAATTTTGTGATGACGTGCCTTTAAAAAAAAATCAATCCGGACATTTAGCCCTAATTCCGTGATTTCACCATTTTCTTGTTTCGATCATGTGGTTTTTAATCTTTGGCGATGCAACATTGTTCATGCAAGATGCAACTTATCACAATATGCCCATCTCTTGTTTGAATGAAATGTCTCAACATCCTTCAGTACCATGATATCAAGTGTTTATATAGTTTGTATGTGGATTCAATGGAGACAATGAATATATTATTATTATTAGTATTGTTATTATCATCATTGGAACCAGAACGAATCCCAAGGAAAGAATTTGAGAGAGTACCACATGGTATAAGAAAAGCTGGGAGACCACGAGTAAGATGTAGAGAACAGATAAGTGGAAGCGTGAGGAGAAGAGGAGGTATATGGGAAGACGTGGAAGAGGAAAGAACGGGAAGCATGGCGGAGATTAGTAGAGATGGAGGAAGAAAGTGAAGAAGAGGACGATGATGCGACAGGATTGGCCAGCCGGCATTATTTGAGAGACCCTGATGATGGTGTTAGACCTGACTTGTTGGAACCGGGCGGAGGGTTATATAATGATTGTGACGACCATATTGTTGTTTACGGATAGTTAACTGAATGTGTTTGTTTGTTTGTTTTCAGATGAGAACAGAGACCTGAACGGCCACACGGACGACGAGATGAAGAGACAGAGGACTCAGTACCACGGAGACCAATTGTACTCGAACGTAAGTCTCTCGCTGGAACCAGTCACTGTGTGGTGATACCAACAGACTATCATGGTATGAAGAAGGTGTACCGACTCTTTTCTTCAAAGGGAAGTAGTTCCGCGGTCAGAATCTGAGGCCATGGTTCCAATTGCCCGTAGCGCAACTATCGCTTTATATCAAACTCCAAACGTCCAGACAATTCTACCTTTCACCCATAGCCTTGATTGGGGAACAATGATTTTGTATCAAGTTTCGATGTTATTAGAAAATATATGCCTATAACTATAGGTCTATATATTTTTTTCAATAACATAAAAACTTGATACAAAATCCCCTATTAGGGGATTGTTCCCCTATTAAGGCTATGGGTGAAAGATTATATGACGTTTAGACGGGGCACCACAAGGGCGATCTTACCAACCCATATTGTTATTCAAAACCAATTAATTTCAACACCAGGACTGTGCTCTCGCTCAGTAGAATTAGTTTGGAGGGGAAATAATAAATATAGTAAGTTGAACAATGTCACCGGTACTGTAGCCACTCTTATCTTCACCTAGTTCACAAGGGAATCCACTAAATCGCGACAGGCAATCGGTAGACCTACTTCTAGCTCTGATTTGTCCCCAAACCATCATCAAGAAATAATTTGTCCGCAAGAAAGTAAACATAAAGTTCATCACATCAAATAACTCCTGTCTTGTCTTCACCCCTCAGTTGTGGTCGAGTAAATGGAGCATCAAGGACGAGCACAAACTCCTGTCCGAGCTGGGGAACGGCGCCCCTAACGGCGTGTCGCCGTACTACGACCCCCAGACGGGCTTCCCCGTGGTGACCACGACCTCCGACCTCTACGACAGCATCAGCACCATGACGCAGGCGCAGTCCACGCCCGTCTACACACCACCTATAGGTGAGCACGGCTACTAAGAGCCATCTCCTGGCCAGCCAATAGGAACCATGGATTTGTGCGCACGCGCTTACTGATTTGTTAAAGGGCATCACAATCCTCGAACTGGATTTCAAGGATTAATGACGATATTTTTTTCAAGCTTGAAGAATTCATCAATTCAAATTCCAGATATAACCATTGGTTATTTTTTTCTTCTCCTGAGACCCCAAGTCATGACGTAGACATTACTGATTCTGGAAATATGAAAAGAATCGAGTTATTGTTACGTCACGACTCAGAAAAAAGACGGGGTCCTGGAGGACAAATAAATTTTTAATAACCTCCAAACTTGAGATGATGATTTCTAGTTTTCTCTAAAATTAGAGAAATGAATATCGCAATTATTCGGTAGAAACTGGTGACAGGGTTGGGATGACCTTTAACCGAATGCTGAATAGATATAATAAATGTATAGTTATGCTACTACATAGACTAGTTAGAGAATGAGCATTTTGTCCGTAGATATTCGTAATCGTGTAAATATATTACTTACATTAATACCCCCAACTGTGAAGATTCGTTACCTGTTGCTCAAAGCAGAGTAGTTACCGTACCTCGTTGCTTGTTACTAGGCATGCTCTAGCTGTTTGTTTGTTTGTTTGTTTGTTTGTTTGCGTGACGTTGTTGTTGTTGTTGTTGTGCAGTCGGTTCAGGGGCGCTAACGCCGCTAGCACCAATCACGATGCAGGAAATGAAGATGAGTCCAATGGATCCGTCCATGTCGCCTTATCACCGGATCACAGACTCGCCGTATCATGGTGAGTGGGAGAGAGACAGACAGATGCGGCAGGCAGGGGGTGCGAGTGAGATGGAGAGAGTGATGTTCTAGTGGGAGAGAGACAGACTGATGCGGCAGGCAGTGGGTGCGAGAGAGATAGAGAGAGGTGATCTTTCTACCTGTGAGTAGGAGAGAGAGATATAGATGTGGCCTGCAACGGGTGCGAGAGAGATGGAGAGAGGTGTTTATTTATTTCCACTTTCATCCAAAGAGGTAACCTTTTCATACTTTTTCAAAGAAATTATGAATGATAATATCAATATTAAGGATAGTAAAAATATACATATTTAGTCACATAGTCATAGGAAATATAAAAAATCAAAGATACCGGTACACTAAAATATATAGAATGAAATGAATTGATTCAACACATTTAAAAATTCCTGGAAATACATAAGTTATGAAACCACATTTCAAAAACACTATGCAACATATCGAATAAACCAGAGTGAGTCATTTTGAAATGAAAATTACAAATTATAAACAGTTTTGCATTTTCCGCTATTGCATTGCTTATAGTAATATTAGTTTGTAATCAGCATAAGCATGACGTCATGAATATGACGCAATTAGAACATTTATCTCGCATGAATGATTCAGTTATTATTTCAATCCATCACCAACTAGTTCTATACATAAATTACCATTTATATAATTGGTTCCAATTCAATGACGACTAAATTAGAATGTTTAATTCAGAAAATAAACATTAAAAAATTCAGAAAAAAATAAATTAGAACCATAAATAATATAATTGTATTCCCCCCTAATGACAATGAGCCCCCTCGCCCCCCCCCCCCCCCCCCATCAGATATCCTGTGGGCCGTGAAATGTAGATTTGACTCGTTTAAGCGGATGTATGAGTTTTGAGAGTTGCAATCACCCCCTGGGGGGGGAGGGGGGGGGGAGGGAGGGGATGATTTATCATAGAGCTCGCATTAGGGGTGAGAATTAGGCGCAACAGGCTTGGGGGAATCACACGACTCCCACCTCGCAGCGTAATAGAGCCATTACACAGTTGATACTATCAAGCCAGCACGTGATTCGATCTAGCTGGAGCAATCATTTAATGGTAATTAATGGGGATTTAATTAGGTTTTATAGCAGTTAGGAAGTGAGAGTTATCTTAATCATATTATTATTAATATATGGGATATAAATATTAATTACCGGTTTGTTATTGAGAAAGCATCAATTTAGGTAATTATAGAAAATATAATAAATTATAATGAAGACTCATTGAAACTGTGTTATTAACATGCATATTCGCAAAGTAGAATAAAAATTAAAATGAATCAATTGATAAAAATCATCATAATTCATGAATGTTTTACGAATCAGTCATAAAATCAATGTTATATATCAGGAAATAAGAGCATTAAATATCAATTGAATCAAATATCAATTTCCAGTACTGAATTGTTATTGAGGAAGCATCAATTTGAGTAATTAGAAAATATAATAAATTATTATGAACCTATGTGAAACTCTGATCTGAACACATTTAATAATGATATCAAAATGTGATATTTTATAAATTAATTCATCAGTTCAAGACTAAGTTAGTATCACTGTTATTGATTGGGATTTTGAACACGGCACCTCCACCTGGGAAATAGATTGATATACAACTGATGATCTGAACAGGAAATTGAACACGGCACCTCCACCTGGGAGTGAGCTTGATATCCAAATGTTTACCCGATTGGGAAATTGAACACGGCACCTCCACCTGGGAAATAGATTGATACAACTGATGATCTGAACAGGAAATTGAACACGGCACCTCCACCTGGGAGTTAGCTTGATATCCAAATGTTTACCCGATTGGAAAACTAAACCCGGCACTTCCACCTGGGAGAAGTATACATTGAGACGACGATTTCTAGTTTTCTCTGAAATTATGGAGACAAATATTGTGATCACTGGTTAAAATCTAGTTTTATGATTTTCACGGATATTCAACAATATTCTCGAATCATTTGTTTGTTTGTTTGTTTGTTTGTTTTGTGCACGCTTCTGAATGTCGCATCTTGCTAAGTGTTCGGTTTGTGTTGCATGTGTTGCCCGGTAGATAACGCCACCTACAACGGCGTGAACACTAGCCACGTGGCCGGCACGACGCAAGGGGAAGCCCCCGGTTCGAGTCCAGGGTTGCCGCTATCAGACCCCGCCTCCCAGCCGGCCGGCTCGCCCGACCCCAGCTCTCTCACGCTGCTACAGCCGGCCAACAACAACCCGCAAGGCAACACTGTAGCGTACAGCACTATGCTGCCTAGTTTCACTCATTACGCACAAGTACAAGGTGAGGCGGCGTTCAAGTCAGATTATTCTCTCTCATTTCTCCTTTATCTCCTCTTCTTTCTCTTCTTATTTCGTCGCTCAATTACTCCAAGGAGTCAAGGACTATATCACCGCGAGTTCTTCTCTCTCCTCTTCTTTCTCTTCTTATGAGTCTCTTTTCCCCAATCCTGTCCTTTCTCTCCTCCTCTGCTTCTTCCCCTCGAGCGTTTCCCTTCTACTGTCTACTCTCCTTTCTCCACTCCTTTCTAATTCTTCTCCTTTACCCTCTTCTTGAGCGTTTCCTTTCTCCTCTCATCTATCTGCTTCTTTCCATCTTCAACTACTCCAAGGAGTCAAGGACTATATCATCTGGTGTCATGTCAACTGATTATTTTTCCTCTCCTCTGCTTTCTCCTCATCTTATTCGTCTTCCTTTTCCTCTTTTCTCCTTCCTCTTCTTTGTCCTCTGCTTCTTCCCCTCCTCGAACGTCTCCCTTCTACTCTCCTTTCTCTCCTTTCTTCTCTGCTTTCAAGCGTCTCCTTTCTCCAATCCTCTCCTTCCTCTCACGTCTGCTATGCTTCTTTCTCTAGTTTAACCAATGCAAGTACTTCATCGCCTAGTTTCACTTATTACGAGCAAGTACAAGGTAAGAGTGTGCTCATGTCAAATCTCCAACATTACCTGAACCCTAATCACATTCATCGCCCTTGTGGTGCCCCATCCAAACGATCCCAACTTTCATCCTTGACCTTCATCGGGGAACAATGATTCTGTATCAAGTTTCGATGTTATTGAAAAAAAGTGTTCTTGTACGCGGATGATAACACTCTTACAAATCAGCCATCACTTTACGCAGACGACCATGTCAGCCATGACTCTATACACCATTGTTCTGACGGTGCGTGTTGTTGTTGTTGTTCTAGCGGGGGGCGTGCCCGGAGGGGTGGTCCCGGGGGTGGGCGACTACGCCTACAGCTCACACTACACGCAGTACACCACGTCGCCGTACGGATACGGTTACGGGCCCGCGGGCGGGTTGCTCAGTAAGTAAACAGTGAGTATAAAACAATGAAAAAAAACGACAGATTAATAAACACACAAATATATATAAAACAGCACTGGTGATTGGCTGTTTGGGATGTTTTCTTTTTTGATACTTGTTTGATTTGACCTTGAGTTCAAGTCAGAAGACCTCTTCAGGATCCTTACCTGATGAATAACGTCCTAGGCCTAGTAAGCTCCAAATGATTGGGACTTTGATTGGTCAATGTTCACTGAGAGATCTGAATACCATGGCAACATGTCCGGTCATGATATATAAGCATTGTTGTTGAACCCAGTCCTGGTTTTGTTCATGGGATGGGCTGAGAAATATGTCAAGTATATGCACTCTAATAGACCGTGGCTATGTTATCATCTCGTATTGCTGAGGAGTTCAGTTCTACTAATGAATAGAAACCTGTCAAAGTCCAGGACCCTTACCTAATGCATGTCGTCCTAGGTCTGACTAGCTCCAAGAGGCTAGGACTATGATTGGTTAATATCTACCAAACAAGTTGCCTGTCATGGCAACATCTCTAGTCTCTTGTATTTCCATTGTTGTTAGCACAGAATCCCAGCCCTGATCTTGAGCTGGGCTTCGAAATGTTATACATTATTGCAGTCCAAGAGACCGGGATTTTGTCTTTACAGTAAATTGTCATTGTTGGTAGCTTTGTTAGTAATTACTAACCAATCAGAGTCCTAGCCTCTTGGAGCTATCCAGCCCTAGGACGGTACTCAAAGTGGTTTATTATAAGAGTGTCTGGTCTCTTTTTTCTGGAACTAGCTGGGCCAAGGACGATATTCCAAGTGATAGACGTGGTAGGGTCCTGCTAAGTGTTTGTGAGTGAGAAGTGCATGACGTAAAGGATTCCACAATCTGCTGATATCGTATATATGGAGATTGGTCAACTGTAATAAAAATCAACTGAACTCAAAACAAACGGACCGAAATAAAGTTCTACTATACTAAAACCAACTGTGCTGAAAACCAGCTAACCTGAACTTCCATTACTTGAGCAAACTGTACAGAAGTAAAGTTAAGGAGTTTGGCTCCACTCCACAAATTGTAACCACCCATCACATGTCATATAGCCTCTTCAGTGATGGTTGAGGTTAGGTTGTTAAGATTTGTGTCGAATGAAATTTCTGAAAGGGAGGAGTGAAACCTCCCACTTCAACTACCGTAGAGGTGTTCAAGAAGTACAAGTTATGGTCAGTTTGTTATCAGGACAGTTGGTTTTTAGGCCAGTTGGTTTCTAGTACAATTGGAACCTTTACATCGTCCATTAGAGGAACTATGTATACTGGCGGTAGCACATCCCGATTTTCAACACTCACTGCACATACGGTTAAACTAGCAAAACTTATATTCAAATTTCAACTATTTTATGATAAATGAATTGTGATTTTTTGGGGAAAATCGCCTCCTCTATTCAAGGGATTGCAGCTGTTGAAATTTATTGATTTATTCTCAAAATATTTGACTGTTATATTTCGAATTTTGGATAACTATTATCAAATTTTCTGTTCATTAGTTTTTGTTCCTGAAATTTTTCATTATTCTATCTAGTTTATAAATATGACAGTCACATTTTGTATTTTAAAGTTTTGATATTTTTTTCTAAAATTTTTAGTTATCTAATTATTAGCGTAGAATTGCTGAAAACTAAACAAATAAAAGTATCCTAATCCTTCTAACAATGTGTCTTATTGTGTCTTTTGCAGACGGTACGAACTACTACTGTCCATCCAACGAGCTACCGACACTTCACCAGCCGACCATGTCCGCTCGGGGTCACTTCGTGGCCGACACGGAAACACCCGAAGCTCAAGTCCGGTCTCCGCTGTCCGCCACCAGGGCTAGTTCTGGCGCTAGTGCCTCGTCGCCAACCGGAAGTGCTTGCATGAAATCTGACGTCATCGTCGTCTCCGACTATCTCGCCTAAACCATTGTTCGGTTGAACTTCGTGGCCGACACGGAAACACCCGAAGTCCAGTCTCCACTGTCCGCCACCAGGGCTAGTTCCGGCGCTAGTGCCTCGTCGCCAACCGGAAGTGCTTGCATGAAATCTGACGTCATCGTCGTCTCTGACTATCTCGCCTAAACCATTGTTCGGTTGTACTTCGTGACCGTCACGGAAACACCCGAAGTCCAGTCTCCACTGTCCGCCACCAGGGCTAGTTCCGGCGCTAGTGCCTCGTCGCTAACCGGAAGTGATAGCATGAAATCTGACGTCATCGTCGTCTCCGAATATCTCGCGTAAAACCATTGTTGACTAGATCTCATCAACTAAACGAAATAAATGAAAAAGCTTAGTGAATAATAATATTTAATTGAAAGCTTAACCAAAGAAAATCAACGAATGGTCGAATTTAGACGAGTTAAATTAATTGTATATTTTAAAAGAAGGAAAAAACTTTCCACTGTGAAAATCCGATTTCTAATATATATATATAAAATATATAAATATATATAACGAATTTTTTTCCAACGAAGAATTTTTATTTGCAACTGTATTGATATTAAAAGTGAAAACTTCAAAGACTCTGCTACGTGAAATGGAAGAGATGAATATAACGCAACATTTTACGTCCAAAGAAGTTAGTTTTGTGAACGGTTTGAATATGAACAAGACTATAATGTGTTCTGAGAACAATGTATTGGAACACAAGATTATGTTCTGATTGTGAAATGTTTGTAAAAAGTAAAAACGAGAAACCAAGGTTTGTGAAACAAGCGGTAAATTAGCTCTTAGGATTTACGTCTTAACTGTCCATTGAAGTTGATTTAGTGGAATGTCAGTTTCTTGGTGGTAACTTTTGAACGGTATGAGATATTAAAATTCCGAATGGAATAAAACAAAGATATTTTCAATACCTTCAGGATGGTGTAAGAAATAACTAACTAACTCATAGCTCATAATTGTCAGGCGTATACGCTTTAAAATGTCACCTCCAAAGAATTTATGAATGTCCAAAGAAATGGTTTAGGAACAACAAAAATATTGATAGTCAATTGGTTAGGTTCATGTATTCAAATATTTGTTTTTTTAACCAGTACACCTGACAATTATGCGAAATGAGATGAATAGTTATTACTCACCCAATCTTGAAGGTATTGAAAATAGATATGTTACCTTGTTTTCAGAATTTCCATATCTCATACCGTTCAGAAGTTATCACCAAAAACTGATATTCCGCTAAATCGACTCAGATTGGCTGTTAACATCTATAAAAGAACGAATCTTTATTTCAAATCCCCGAGTGATTGCTATATAATAATACCTTATAGAAAAAGAGGGGAAAAAATCTAAATTTAAATTTAATTTTCTATTTTTTTGTACTAAAAAAATGCCAAAGACATTTTTCAATGATTATCGATAATTTGAATGACGAGATATCGACAAGTTTCTGATGTAAATACTCGAATGTTGGTAACATTTTCCAACCGATTGTTTGATTCTGGTTTTTAATTTGTTTTGTTTTATTGTCACCACTGCACCCACTGTCACCGATCACAATTGTTAATAGTTATTATATTCGAGAGAAAAAGAAATGGAAAAAGATGAAGCATTGTATAAATTATGCGCAAAACGCCATAGTTGCGTGCGATACACCAATCACTGAACACCTTGCCACGAACACGCACAAAACTCATTTTATAAAGTTGGTAATGAAATATTTTAGTGTTTTCCCAAACGACACCTTTCAACAATTTGTCATTTTATAATTATATTATTCAATTACGCATATTTTGAGACAAACAAACATTGAAAATCTAATATATTAGATTTTTTCCTTCAATAACATCGAAACTTGATACAAAATCATTGTTCCCGAATCAGGGCTATGGATTAAAGGTATAATCGTTTGGAAGGAGTACCACAAGGGCGGTCTTACCACCCCATTTTATTTATTCAAAATATAATTTGAATCTGACAAATCGTCGAAAGGATTCCAATACAGTTAAGGTACGTTTACGTTCATCTTAACCGTCAAACCGTTTTAACGATCCGTTAAAACATGCCACCCACAATACGAGATCACTTAACTCACCGGTTAAAATTAACCCATCGCATTTCATCCGGTTCATCAGAAGTAGTAATGCTCGAGGGTTGTCAAGGAAATGGGATTGTGAAGTAGCCAATGAGAGGCTGGATGAAATGCGTGCGTGGAAACGGTTTGTACGGTTAACCGTTAACGTACCGTTAGGTCTGAATATGTTTTAACTGTCCAATACTTCCAGAGAACGATGTTAGGGGAAACCAGACTTGAACCTGGCACCTGTAGAGGCAATCTTACATTTAATAATTACATCTAACTTTTTTCTGGAAAGTGGCTGAGAATAATTTTGTAAAAATTGGTTTTCACACAACTTAGACTTGACTTAAACTTGTGCCACGATATTGTTATCATATGTATATATTATTTATTTTAATATCTCCATTTTTATCCAAATTTTGATGTACTTTGACATAATTATTATTAGAAAGGAAAAAAAACTTGTGAAAATCCATGAGTACTACTGTTCATAACAGTAATAAAAATATCTATAATTTTGTCCAAAATTCCTAAAAAAAGAAAACGAGTACAAAATGAACCATTATTGAGATATCTCAGGTCAAAAGTCAAGGTAAATATGTATAATGGCCTCTATTCATTACCAAAATTGAGAGCTCGAATAGTGTGAAACAATTCCTATATAAAAACTATTCGACTATCACCATTGATATTGACTTTTCAAGCACACTCCAAAGAAAAGAGATTATAACAAATATTAAAACATACAAAAGTGTCCAAATGTCAAGTCTGGGTCCCCGTTAAGCAAGCGATTAACGAGAGTAATTCTATCCGTGCGATCAGTGGTACCAATCCAGTCCTAGTCAACAACGAAGCCCGTTCGGAGATTGGTTAACTGTATGTCCTGCTATAAGCCAACTGGCCTAAAGTAACGACCGACTGTGCACAAATACAACTGTACTGAAAAACAACTGGCCTACATTTATATCTCTCGAGCAAACTCAACAGAAGTGAACATTAACAAATTTACGAATTGTCAGAACTCATTGAATGTTCTATCGGCTCTAGTGATGATAAGGGTTGAGTTGGTAAGATTTGCGTCCACTAAAAAGGAGGAGTCAAACCTCCCACTTGAACGTCGATACAGATTGCTCGAAAACTAGAAGTTTAGCTCAGTTGTTTTTAGGTCAGTTGGTTTACAGTACAGTTTATTTGAGGACAGTTAGTAATTAGTAAAGTTGGTAACTTAACCCATTCTGGGACTAATATCTCCATATACCAGACAAATAACTGAAAAATTCAACACATTTTAAAATACATAAAATAGAAAAAAAATCGTAGACGTATTTTATTAATTGAACCACCAAAGAGAGAAATGATTTTAACGCAATATTAATGTCACAATATATTTAAATAATAATTTATAATTATATTTGTTTTCTATTATATTTAATTGATTTTTTTCGCGCTCTGTGAACGACTATATTGTTTGTAATGGCATGCGTTATGTAAAATTCTCACTGTTCCTAAGATGTAATTGTTCTCCTCTGACGTCACGCAATGACGTCATATTACCCCCTCCCCCACCCCTCTCGCCCTTCTTGCCCCCCCCTCCCCAACACACACAAAGTATCATGTAGTAGTCCTCATTCACCAATAAACATATTGTAATAAATACAAAATGATGAATTGTTGTTATTTGAGATGTACCTGTTCCCAATCCCCTGGTCGGTAAGGTGGAACTACTGCTTTATCGACTGTCCTTATTTCATTCATTTATATTAGATTACATTGGGAATTGTACTGATGGCTGTGATCTATTGGCGTCGCTGGATGACATATGATATGAGGGATGAAGAGTACACGGCGAACATGATACGTAGGAAGTTACATGGATACTACTGCAGGAAGCGAGTAAATTGATTGAGATCTCAACTAGAGTACACGGCAAACATGATACGTGGGAAGTTACATGGATACTACTGCAGGAAGCGAGTTAATTGATTGAGATGTCAACTAGAGTACCGGCAAACATGATACGTGGGAAGTTACATGGATACTACTGCGGGAAGCGAGTAAATTGATTGAGATCTCAACTAGAGTACCGGCAAACATGATACGTAGGAAGTTACATGGATTACTACTGCGGGAAGCGAGTAAATTGATTGAGATCTCAACTAGAGTACACGGCGAACATGATACGTGGGAAGTTACATGGATACTACTGCAGGAAGCGAGTAAATTGATTGAGATTTCAACTAGAGTACACGGCGAGCATGATACGTAGGGAGTTACATGGATACTACTGCAGGAAGCGAGTAAATTGATTGAGATCTCAACTAGAGTACACGGCAAACATGATACGTAGGAAGTTACATGGATACTACTGCGGGAAGCGAGTAAAATTGATTGAGATCTCAACTAGAGTACACGGCGAACATGATACGTGGGAAGTTACATGGATACTACTGCAGGAAGCGAGTAAATTGATTGAGATCTCAACTAGAGTACACGGCGAACATGATACGTGGGAAGTTACATGGATACTACTGCAGGAAGCGAGTAAATTGATTGAGATCTCAACTAGAGTACACGGCGAACATGATACGTGGGAAGTTACATGAATACTACTGCAGGAAGCGGGTAAATTGATTGAGATTTCAACTAGAGTACACGGCGAACATGATACGTAGGAAGTTACATGGATACTACTGCAGGAAGCGAGTAAATTGATTGAGATCTCAACTAGAGTACACGGCAAACATAATACGTAGGAAGTTACATGAGTACTACTGCAGGAAGCAAGTAAATTGATTGAGATCTCAACTAGAGTACAGGGCGAACATGATACGTAGGAAGTTACATGGATACTACTGCAGGAAGCGAGTAAATTGATTGAGATCTCAACTAGAGTACAGGGCGAACATGATACGTAGGAAGTTACATGGATACTACTGCAGGAAGCGAGTAAATTGATTGAGATCTCAACTAGAGTACACGGCGAACATGATACGTAGGAAGTTACATGGATACTACTGCAGGAAGCGAGTAAATTGATTGAGATCTCAACTAGAGTACACGGCGAACATGATACGTAGGAAGTTACATGGATACTACTGCAGGAAGCGAGTAAATTGATTGAGATCTCAACTAGAGTACACGGCAAACATGATACGTAGGAAGTTACATGGATACTACTGCAGGAAGCGAGTAAATTGATTGAGATCTCAACTAGAGTACAGGGCGAACATGATACGTAGGAAGTTACATGGATACTACTGCAGGAAGCAAGTAAATTGATTGAGATCTCAACTAGAGTACACGGCAAACATAATACGTAGGAAGTTACATGAGTACTACTGCAGGAAGCAAGTAAATTGATTGAGATCTCAACTAGAGTACACGGCACACATGATACGTAGGAAGTTACATGGATACTACTGCGGGAAGCTAGTTAATTGATTGAGATGTCAACTAGAGTACACGGCAAACATGATACGTGGGAAGTTACATGGATACTACTGCAGGAAGCGAGTAAATTGATTGAGATCTCAACTAGAGTACACGGCGAACATGATACGTGGGAAGTTACATGGATACTACTGCAGGAAGCGAGTAAATTGATTGAGATCTCAACTAGAGTACACGGCAAACATGATACGTGGGAAGTTACATGGATACTACTGCGGGAAGCGAGTAAATTGATTGAGATTTCAACTAGAGTACACGGCGAGCATGATACGTAGGGAGTTACATGGGTACCACTGCAGGAAGCGAGTAAATTGATTGAGATCTCAACTAGAGTACACGGCAAACATAATACGTAGGAAGTTACATGGATACTACTGCAGGAAGCAAGTAAATTGATTGAGATCTCAACTAGAGTACACGGCAAACATGATACGTAGGAAGTTACATGGATACTACTGCGGGAAGCGAGTAAATTGATTGAGATCTCAACTAGAGTACAGGGCGAACATGATACGTAGGAAGTTACATGGATACTACTGCAGGAAGCGAGTAAATTGATTGAGATCTCAACTAGAGTACACGGCAAACATAATACGTAGGAAGTTACATGAGTACTACTGCAGGAAGCAAGTAAATTGATTGAGATCTCAACTAGAGTACACGGCACACATGATACGTAGGAAGTTACATGGATACTACTGCAGGAAGCTAGTTAATTGATTGAGATGTCAACTAGAGTACACGGCAAACATGATACGTAGGAAGTTACATGGATACTACTGCAGGAAGCGAGTAAATTGATTGAGATCTCAACTAGAGTACACGGCAAACATGATACGTAGGAAGTTACATGGATACTACTGCAGGAAGCAAGTAAATTGATTGAGATGTCAACTAGAGTACACGGCAAACATGATACGTAGGAAGTTACATGGATACTACTGCGGGAAGCGAGTAATTGATTGAGATGTCAACTAGAGTACACGGCACACATGATACGTGGGAAGTTACATGGATACTACTGCGGGAAGTGAGTAAATTGATTGGGATTTCAACTAGAGTACACGGCACACATGATACGTAGGAAGTTACATGGATACTACTGCAGGAAGCTAGTTAATTGATTGAGATGTCAACTAGAGTTCACGGCAAACATGATACGTAGGAAGTTACATGGATACTACTGCGGGAAGCGAGTAAATTGATTGAGATGTCAACTAGAGTACACGGCACACATGATACGTAGGAAGTTACATGGATACTACTGCAGGAAGCTAGTTAATTGATTGAGATGTCAACTAGAGTACACGGCAAACATGATACGTAGGAAGTTACATGGATACTACTGCGGGAAGCGAGTAAAATTGATTGAGATCTCAACTAGAGTACACGGCACACATGATACGTAGGAAGTTACATGGATACTACTGCAGGAAGCTAGTTAATTGATTGAGATGTCAACTAGAGTACACGGCACACATGATACGTAGGAAGTTACATGGATACTACTGCAGGAAGCGAGTAAATTGATTGAGATCTCAACTAGAGTACACGGCAAACATGATACGTAGGAAGTTACATGGATACTACTGCGGGAAGCGAGTAAATTGATTGAGATCTCAACTAGAGTACACGGCGAACATGATACGTGGGAAGTTACATGGATACTACTGCAGGAAGCGAACATAATGCAGGAACATAATCGAACATGAGGCAAACATAAATCAAGTTCTCAAAAAATTATATTGTCTTCCTATAAAATTTGTCAAATCAAAAATCCTCATTTCCGTCTGGTATTACTTCAGGCCGCCCCGGTGGCCAAGTGAATTATCGCTAGCGGTAGTAACTGAAGTCTCCGTTGGGCGTGGGTTCGAGTCCCGCATAAGGCATGGGTTTTTTGTAAACGTCCTTCCACCTATCATCACTTCATCGTTTCATTATCATCCGCTCATTCGTACCCCCGTATAACCTAGCTGTTGGTGGGGTCGTTAAGCAACATCAAAAAAAAAAGTATTACTTCAATCAAATTGTTGGCGCCGAGTTTCCCCTCAGCCTGGAAGCTTTTTCTCTCTGTCCCCTTCTTCTACTTTCAGTATTTCTACTCGGTCGAAACTGCATTCTGTTGTTATTCCGTCATACTACTCTACACGTCAGTACATTATTATTGTTTTTATCCTTGACCCTTCACAACATCCCTTCAGTTGCAATCTCGGTTTGGTCGGAACTAGACGTGTAGTTCTTGTTTTCGTCCCGGTTTCGGACACCCATTCGTCAGTGGCATTTTTCGTTCATGCAAGTCGCATTAGTTTTTCTACACGATATTCTGTGAAGATTTATTCAGTGTAATCACGCAGAATCATTCCGTTTCGTATCGTTTCCGTTACCCAACCTAAACCTTACGTACGTATCTCTCCCTCTTACTCTCGTCTACGCACATAGTGCATTCCTTTCAAGTGCATCGTGGCGACGCTTCAAGACACGCCGCCAAGGAGAAACTCAGGTATCGTGCTTTATATCACAGTCCACTTATATCAACCCCAGTCGCCAATAGTCGTAGGATTATTACCATCCCGTGCCGCAAATAAATCCTGTTGGATTTGTCACGGCGCAAACACAAATGTATTCTTACTTCAATTTTGGTTGTTATTTTCCCAAACAAATATCTCCTCTCTCAGAATTAATTCTACTCGCTGAATAAATGAACACAATCCTCCAATCGCCATCCCAACAATACAAATTCTACTTATATCTCCATATCTGTTTTAACTTCGTTTCAAACCACTCTATGTCGTGTTGTGGGGGGAGGGGGTGGGAGGAGGGGTTAGGGGGCGGGGGGTGTTCAACACATTCCAACTCCATCACCGAATCCTGCCTCAGTTTTAATAAAAACACTTCAACGTGAGCCAACAGCGAGTATTTCCATCCCCTTGTTTATCCATATATCAATTATTCAGACAACATATTATAACCCTGGTTCGCTAGCTGCCACTAAGTGTGGCATAAAAGCTCCTTTGATCGTGCCACTCTTTGTGGTGCCATTAGCTTCCCTGT
Source organism: Brachyptera putata (assembly GCA_907164805.1). NCBI lineage: Eukaryota > Metazoa > Arthropoda > Insecta > Plecoptera > Taeniopterygidae > Brachyptera > Brachyptera putata. Next base: position 495,104 of record OU015473.1, read on the forward strand.
GGCAGGAACACTTTGTTAATTACCACCCCGTCGTCGTGTGGGTGCTAGAGAGAGAGGGGATGATGTTGGAGCGACCAATCAGGTGTCAGGGATCTGAGCAAGGAGATGGATGTATACTGTGATAGTTGTGACGAGGCAAACGCAATACATGCGTTGTTGGATGAGTGTGATATATGTGTGAAGTATAATCGAAAACTATGATTACCTTGATTTATATGAATATAGTTCATTCGGTTACTAATGAATCTAGGTAGCCGTGAATCCCTCACTTCTACATTTTTTCTGCCATTGTTTCTATCTATTTGATGAATAAAAAACAATTATAACATCATTTTCTTCAAAACGGCTGGTTCGAATCGCATATCAATTCATGTGTTCACATTTATTGCTATTTTGAAGTTATTTGGAGGTTTTATTTTTGAAATTCTCTTATTCATTGCCGGCTACCACACCACAACTACTCCTGAAGATGGCTGAACGTTTTCAGCCGAAACGTCGAAACCCAAGGCTCTTTTTAGAGCCATCAGTTGTTTCGAGGAAGGGCAATTTATATATAGGGGGCCTATATATATATATATATATATATATATATATATAAACATACTCCCACACGTGTTCTCCAGGATCTGGTTGTCGTGTTCCAGACCAACACGCTCCCGTGTCTCCCGACTTCTTCCCAGTCCAAGGAAACAGGACTCCTCGAAGCAGTAAATTCAGCGTGAAAAGTTTTCCCTCGTTTTTTTTCTCCTCTTTTGCGCGTATGCCGGCTTAGTTACCTTCTTT
>OU015473.1:500886-590886 GCA_907164805.1 Brachyptera putata
AGGCAAATCCGCAATTTTCTTCGGAAATTTTTTAACACAGCCGTGAGTGGTATCGAAATCAAGGTAATTGGAATTTATGACGTACAGCTCTAATTTCAGCCCGATCCGATGTATGGTTCTCCGGCAAACATGTTTTGAACAAACCCCTGCAGATCGGATGTCGGAAAATTAATGATTTTCCCTAGAAAAGTTTTGACAGGGTCGTGTGTGGTATCAAAATGGAGGTACATTCAATAGATTGCGAAAAAATCTGAGTTTGACCCAATTTGATGAATGGTTCTCCGGCAAACATGTTTTGAACAACCCCCTGCAGATCGGGTGTCGGAAAATCTATGATTTTACCTGGAATATTTTCCACAGGGTCGTGTGAGGTATCGACATGGAGGTACATTCATTTGATTGCGGAAAATTTTTATTTTGTCCCGATCCAATGTGTGGTTCTCCGAAAAACAAATCGTGAACACCCCCTCGCGCATGGGGGTGTCGGAAAATTTACGATTTTCTATGGAAAATTTCTCACAGAAACGTGTAAGGTATCGAAATGAAGGAACGTTCATTTGAATGCATAAAATCCTGATTTCGTTCCGATCCAATGTCTGGTTCTCCTAAAATAGATTCTTGAATACCCCCTCGGAAAATTTATGATTTTCATTGGAAACGTTTTTGGAAAATTGTGAGTAGCATCAAAATGCTCACGTGATCGCTAGCTTTCCGAAAATCGAACAATCAGCTCGATCGCATAGTGGGTTCTCGAGCAATCGCCGATCGAAGATTGTCGATTTTTTTTGTCGGACGGGTACTAGTACGGGGAGAAAACCAAAATTTGAAAAAAAGTCAAAGTCTTCTGCCGGAGCCGTGTGCGCTATCAAAATGGAGGTACAGAATATCTGTTGCAAAAAATGTTGATTTTAGCTCGATCCGATGTCTGGTTCTCTGTAAAAGAATTCTTGAAAATAAAGCCAAATTTGCAATTTTCTTTGGAATAGTTTTTACACAGCCGTGTGGGGTATCAAATTCAAGATAATCGAAATTGATGACGTCCAGTTTGAATTTCAGCACGATCCGATGTATGGTTCTCCGGCAAACATGTTTTGAACCAACCACTGCAGATCGGGTGTCGGAAAAGTTTTGACGGGGCCGTGTGTGGTATCAAAATGGAGGTACATTCAATTGAATGCGAAAACATACAAGTTTGGCCACATCCGACGTTTGGTTTGCCAGTAAACATGTTTTGAAACACCCAATGTGTAGAGGGGTGTCGGAAAATTTGCGATTTTTCCCGGAAAAGCTTCCAGAGGGTCGTGTGTGGTATCAAATTGAAGGTACATTCAATCGATTTCGACAATTTCGAACCTCAGCTAGATCCGACGTTTGGTTTGCCGGTAAATATGTTTTGAACAACCCAATGTGTGGAGGGGGTCGGAAAATTTATGATTTTTTCCGGAAAAGCTTTCAGTGAGCCGTGTGTGGTATCAAATTGAAGCTACATCCAATCGATTGCAGAAATTTTGAACAGCAGCCCGATCCGACGTTTGATTTGCCAGTAAACATGTTTTGAACAACCCAATGTGTAGAGGGGTGTAGGAAAATTTATGATTTTCCTCGGAAAAGTTTCCAGAGGGTCATGTGTGGTATCAAAAATAAGGTCCATCCATTAGATTGCAGAAAATTTTTAGTTCGTTCCGATCCAATGTATAGTTCTCCGACAAACAAGTTTTGAACAACCCCATGTGTAGAGGGGTGTGGGAAAATTTGCGATTTTCCCCGGAAAAGTTTTCACAGGGTCATGTGTGGTATCGATATGTAGGTACATTCATTAGATTGCGGAAATTTTTTATTTCGTCTCGATCCGATGTCTGGTTCTCCCTAAAACAATTCGCGAACGACCCCATGTGTGGAGGGGTGTCGGAAAATGTGCGATTTTCCCCGGAAAATCTTCCACGGGGTCATGTGTGGTATCAAAATGAAGGTACATCCATCAGATTGTGAAAAAAAAATATTTCGTCTCGATCCAATGTCTGGTTCTCCTAAAACGAATTCCTGAATACACTTCCGGAAAATTTGTGATTTTCTTTGGATTTTTTTTTGGAAAATTTTGAGTGTCATCAAAATGCTCACGTGATTGCTAGCTTTCCGAAAATCGAACAATCAGCTCGATCGCATGGTGGGTTCTCGAGCAATCGCCGATCGAAGATTGTCGATTTTTTTTTGTCGGACGGGTACTAGTACGGGGAAAAAACCAAAATTTGAAAAAAAAGTCAAAGTCTTTTGCCAAAGCCGTGTGTGGTGTCAAAATGGAGGTACAGAATATCTGTTGCCAAAAAAGTTGATTTTAGCTCGATCCGATGTCTGGTACTCTGTGAAAAAAATTCTTGAAAATAAAGCCAAATTTGCAATTTTCTTCGGAAAAGTTTTCACACAGCCGTGTGGGGTATCAAAATCAAGACAATCGAAATCGATGACGTCCAGTTTGAATTTCAGCACGATCCGATGTATGGTTCTCCGGCAAACATGTTTTGAACAAACCCCTGCAGATCGGGTGTCGGAAAATTTATGATTTTCCCTGGAAAAGTTTTGACAGGATCGTGTGTGGTATCAAAATGGAGGTACATTCAATTGAAAGCGGAAAAATACAAGTTTGGCCAAATCCGACGTTTGGTTTGCCAGTAAACATGTTTTGAAATACCCAATGTGTAGAGGGGTGTCGGAAAATCCGCGATTTTCCCGGAAAAGCTTCCAGAGGGTCGTGTAGGTTATCAACATGAAGCTACATTCAATCGATCGCGAAAATTTCAAACCTTAGCTCGATCCGACGTTTGGTTTGCCGGTGAACATGTTTTGAACAACCATATGTGTGGGGGGTGTCGGAAAATTTATGATTTTCCTCGGAAGAGCTTTCAGAGAGCCGTGTGGGATATCAAATTGAAGCCACATCCAATCGATTGCGAAAATTTTGAACCTCAGCTCGATCCGACGTTTGGTTTGCCGGTAAACATGTTTTGAAACACCCAATGTGTAGAGGGGTGTCGGAAAATTTTCGATTTTTCCCGGAAAAGCTTCCAGAGGGTCGTGTGTGGTATCAAATTGAAGGTACATTCAATCGATTTCGACAATTTCAAACTTCAGCTCGATCCGACGTTCGATTTGCCGGTAAACATGTTTTGAACAACCCAATGTGTAGAGGGGTGTCGGAAAATTTATGATTTTCCTCGGAAAAGCTTCCGGAGGGCCGTGTGTGGTATCAACATAAAGGTACATTCAATTGAATGCAAAAAAATTCAAGTTTGGCCGAATCCGATGTTTGGTTTGCCGGTAAACATGTTTTGAACAACCCAATGTGTAGAGGGGGTCGGAAAATTTATGATTTTCCTCGGGAAAGCTTTCAGAGGGCCGTGTGGTGGTATCAAATCAAAGCTACATTCATACGATTGCGAAAATTTGAATTCTCAGCCCGATCCGACGTTTGGTTTACCGGTAAACATGTTTTGAACAACCCAATGTGTAGAGGAGGTCGGAAAATTCATGATTTTCCCTGGAAAAGCTCTCGGAGGGTCACGTGTGTATCAAAATGAAGCTTAATTCAATACATTGCGAAAATTTTGAACCTCATCCCGATACGACGTTTGGTTTGCCGATAAACATGTTTTGAACAACCCAATGTGTAGAGGGGTCGGAAAATTTATGATTTTCCCTGAAAAAGTTTTCAGAGGGTCGTGTGTGGTATCGACATGAAAGTACATTCATCAGATTGCGAAAAAAAATTATTTCGTCTCGATCCAATGTCTGGTTCTGCTAAAAAAAAATCCTGAATACCCTTCCGGAAAATTTGTGATTTTCTTTGGAAAATTCTTTGGAGAATTTTGAGTGGCATCAAAATGCTCACGTAATCGCTAGCTTTCAGAAAATTCAACAATCAGCCCGATCGCATCATGGGTTCTCGAGCAATCCCCGATCGAAGATTGTCGATTTTTTTTTGTCGGACGGGTACTAGTATGGGGAAAAAATCAAAATTTGAAAAAAAGTTGAAGTCTTTTGCCGAAGCCGTGTTTGGTATCAAAATGAAGGTACAGAATATATGTTGTCAAAAATGTTGATTTTAGCTCGATCCGATGTCTGGTTTTCTGTAAACAAATTCTTGAAAATAATGCCAAATTTAGAATTTTATTTGGAAAAGTTTTTACACAGCCGTGTGGGGTATCAAATTCAAGATAATCGAAATTGATGACGTCCAGTTTTAATTTCAGCACGATCCGATGTATGGTTCTCCGGCAAACATGTTTTGAACCAACCACTTCAGATCGGGTGTCGGAAAATTCATGATTTTCCCTGGAAATGTTTTGACGGGGCCGTGTGTGGTATCAAAATGATGGTACATTCAATTGAATGCAGAAAAATCCAAGTTTGGCCCGATCCAATGTATAGTTCTCTGGCAATCATGTTTTGAACACCCCCATGCGCGGGGGGGGGGGGGGAATTTGCGATTCTCCCCGGAAAAGTTTCCAGAGGGTCGTGTGTGTTATCGAAATGAAGCTACGTTCAATCGATTGCTAAAAATTCAAACCTCAGCCCGATCCGATGTCTGGTTCTCTGGCAAACAGGTTTTGAACAACCCCCCGTGCAGAGGGGTGTGGGAAAATTTGCGATTTTCCACGGAAAATCTTCCACGGGGTTGTGTGTGGTATCAATATGAAGGTACATTCATTAGATTGCATTAAATTTTTATTTCGTCCCGATCCGATGTATAGTTCTCCGACAAACAGGTTTTGAACAACCCCATGTGTAGAGGGGTGTCGGAAAATTTACGATTTTCTTCGGAAAATCTTCCACGGGGTTGTGTGTGGTATCAAAAGTAAGGTCCATTCATTAGATTGCATAAAATTTTTATTTCGTTCCGATCCGATGTATAGTTCTCCGAATAACAGGTTTTGAACGACCCCATGTGTAGAGGGGTGTCGGAAAATTCGCGATTTTTCCTAGAAAATCTTCCACGGAGTCATGTGTGGTATCAAAATGTAGGTACATCCATCAGATTGCGAAAACAAATTATTTCGTCTCAATCCAATGTCTGGTTCTCCTTAAAAGAACTCCTGAATACCCTTCCGGAAAATTTGTGATTTTCTTTGGAAATTTTTTTGGAAAATTTTGACCGGCATCAAAATTCTCACGTGATCGCTAGCTTTCCGAAAATCGAACAATCAGCTCGATCGCATCGTGGGTTCTCGAGCAATCGCCGATCGAAGATTGTCGATTTTTTCTTGTCGGACGGGTACGGGGAAAAAAAAAAAAATTTGAAAAAAAGTCAAATTCTTTTGCCAAAGCCGTGTTTGGTATCAAAATGTAGGTACAGAATATCTGTTGCCAATAATGTTGATTTTAGCTCGATCTGACGTCTGGTTCTCTGTAAAAAAAATCTTGAAAATGAAGCCAAATTTGGAATTTTCTTCGGAAAAGTTTTTACACAGCCGTGTGGGGTATCAAATTGAAGGTAATCAAAATTGATGACGTCCAGTTCTAATTATAGCCCGATCCGATGTATGGTTCTCCGGCAAACATGTTTTGAACGAACCCCTGCAGATCGGGTGTCGGAAAATTTATTGTTTTCCCTGGAAAAGTTTTGACGGGGCCGTGTGTGGTATCAAAATGAAGGTACATTCAATTGAATGCAGAAAAATTCAAGTTGGGCCCGATCCAATGTATAGTTCTCCGGCAATCATGTTTTGAACACCCCCATGCGCAGAAGGGGGGGAGGAATTTGCGATTTTCCCCGGAAAAGTTTCCAGAGGGTCGTGTGTGGTATCAAAATGAAGCAACGTTCAATCGATTGCTAAAAATTCAAACCTCAGCCCGATTCGATGTCTGGTTCTCCTGCAAACAGGTTTTGAACAACCCCCCGTCCATGGGGGTGTGGGAAAATTTGCGATTTTCCCCGGGAAAGTATTCAGATGGCCGTGTGTGGTATCAAAATGAAGGTCCAGTCATTAGATTGCAGAAAATTGTTATTTCGTTCCGATCCGATGTATAGTTCTTTGACAAACAGGTTTTGAACGACCCCTCATGTGTAGAGGGGTGTCGGAAAATTTGCGATTTTTCCCGGAAAATCTTCCACGGGGTTGTGTGTGGTATCAATATGAAGTTACATTCATTAGATTGCGGAATTTTCTCATTTCGTCTCGATCCAATGTCTGGTTCTCCCTAAAAAAAATCGCGAACGACCCTATGTGTAGAGGGGTGTCGGAAAATTCACGATTTTCTTCGGAAAATCTCCCACAGGGTCATGTGAGGTATTAAAATGGAGGTCCATTCATTAGATTGCATTAAAGTTTTATTTCGTTCCGATCCGATGTATAGTTCTCCGGCAAACAGGTTTTGAACAACCCCCCGTGCAGAGGGGTGTCGGAAAATTTATGATTTTTTCCCGGAAAAGTTTTCACGGGGCCGTGTGTGGTATCAAAATCGAGGTAAATTCAATTGAATTCGAAAAAAAATAAGTTTGGCCCAATTCGATGTCTGGTGCTCCAGCAAACAGGTTTTGAACAACCCCCCGTGCAGAGGGGTTTGTTCATCATTGGGTATCAAAATGAAGGTACAGAATATATGTTGTCAAAAATGTTGATTTTAGCTCGATCCGATGTCTGGTTTTCTGTAAAAAAATTCTTGAAAATAATGCCAAATTTAGAATTTTATTTGGAAAAGTTTTTACACAGCCGTGTGGTGTATCAAATTCAAGATAATCGAAATTGATGACGTCCAGTTTGAATTTCAGCACGATCCGATGTATGGTTCTCCGGCAAACATGTTTTGAACATCTCCCTGCAGATCGGATGTCGGAAAATTTACGATTTTCTTTGAAAAATCTGTAATAGAGTCTTGTTTGGAATCGGAATCAAGGTACGTTCATTTGATTGCATAAAATCCAAATTTCGTCCCGATCCAATGTCTGGTTCTCCGTAAAAAAATTCTTGAACACTCCCTCCCGCAGAGGGGTGTGGGAAAACTTACATTTTTCTTTGGAAATTTTTTCACCGAGTCGTGTGTGGTATCGACATGAAGGTTCATTCAATTGATTGCGAAAAATTCTTATTTCGTCCCGATCCAATGTCTGGTTACATCGTGGTTTCCCTCAGTCGTGCAGGTCAATACTGGTATGGTTCCTTAACAACAGGCCACGACCGACTCCTTCCCACTATCCAAGAACACCCAATAAACACCCATTACCTTTCATCACATCATCCTACCATCTCATACATCATTCCACGACGCCAATAGAGCGCTGTCATCATTACCATGCGTCGTTAAACTCAATATTAACCGACGCCGACTCGGACATCGTTACCGACGCCAATAGAGCGCTGTCATCATTACCATTCGTCGTTAAACCCAATAATGATACACACGCGGGCCTCGAACCAAAGACTTCGTTCATCTCAGTGTTTGTTAGCGTTCAGTCTGCAGATAGGGTGATTAACATGTGATGAGGCCAGTTGTATCAGGCTAACATGATCTGCGAAGAAGTACGCATGTTACCATTAGAAGCCTGCAGGAGATTTCAACGCAAGGGTAGGAAACGAACTTTTCATATATATATATATATATATATATATATATATATATATATATATATATATATATACGCATGTTACCATTAGAAGCCTGCAGGGGATTTCAACGCATGGGTAGATGACGATTGATGGGACCTATGTATATATATATATATATATATATATATTTATTATATTTTTCGATTTATATGGAATAAACTGTAAAAGCGGATGCGTTTTTTTAATGTTGCTTAACGACCCCACCAACAGCTAGGTTATACGGGGGTACGAATGAGCGGATGATAATGAAACCACGGTGTGATGATAGGTGAAAGGACGATTACAAAAACACATGCCTCATGCGGGAGTCGAACCCAAGCCCAACGGTGACTTCAGTTTATACCGCTAGCGATAGTTGACTGAGCCACCGGGGCGGCTCAAGCCGGTTCTATCAACTGAAAGTGAATTAGGCAATAATTGAATAACCCTCGTTAACGCTTTTGTCTTTCAGTATCCTACCTTATAACGTATTATATTGGCCTAGTCAACTTTTGTAGTTAAATAACATCGAAACCCAGTGCATAATTATTATCCCCAACTGAGGCTATGCATGAGGGTAGGATCGTTCAGCCGGGCACCACAAGGGCGATCTTACCAACCCACGGGCCCTGTGAAGCCAATGTGAGATGAATCCTAATATACTAACTCCAAACAAGACCTGAGTGATAGTTGAAAGAGAGAGAGAGAGAGAGAGAGAGAGAGAGAGAGAGAGAGAGAGAGAGAGATACTCAAGATTGTGTGTATATTTATTGATAGACAACAATCAAGTCATAAACAATCATGATACCTTGTATCAAACAAGAGTTATTGGATGAGCGGAATGAAGACTTAACATTATCGTACTTGAAAAAGCGATTGTTCTATTTTTTTATTTTCATTTTATTTTTCCCATTCATCATCATCTCTTTCATCTCCATAAATGTAGGCCTATGTGATTATAATCTATCATAATGATAATTACATACCAATAATGTCAAGTCAACCTTGCGTGTAGAAGGCAGTTATGATGTTTCATTGTTGAGACAGATCCGACAATGACTGTAACCGAGGACCATTGTTGTCTACTATATCAGTTCCATTAGCGCAAGACAATTACAGTGGGTCAAGTTACAACAATTGGAAATAAACCATTGATTATACATCAGTTGACATTCTATTTCCACATTGTAGCACCATGAACGCAACAATGGAACTCATTAATACACATTTTGTGTCTCGTGGCAGTTGACAAAACTTTAGAGAATTATTTGACTCAGTTCACGGCCTCCTGAAAATCCTTTCAATCCTCAAAGAAGGCAGTGATCTTCAATCCAAACAACAATAAACTTTTTTCACATCTGACAGTAGGCTTACATTTTCGAACCATTCTTTTGACAGCTCTGATGTCAAACACAAATTGTCTCCAGCAATGTGAAATCTACAACGAAGATGGGTGAAAGTGAAATCAAGGAAGATGTGATCTTCTCCGGTCTCTTCGGCGTCCCAGACTTCCCAGTGATAAGTACACTGCTGGCTCTAGTCGTCTGTCTCGTGCTCTACACCTTCCGTCGCATCATCTACATCACCATCGTGACCCTGCCACGAGACGTCAAGTTCGTGACCCGCTGGACACGACTGGTGCTCAAGACGCGGCACTTCGAGCGGGACCACGTGACGGTGGTGTCCATCTTCAACGACCGGGCGACGCGGCATCCCAACGACGTGTGTTTCTACCACGAAGACAAGATCTGGACCAATAAGGATGTGTTCGAGTATAGTAACCGGATAGCGCACATGTTCATGAACGCGGGGTAAGTGTAGAGTTGTAGTTAGGGTTAGGGTTAGGGTTAGGGTTTAATGTTGAGTTGACTGTGAGGTCATTTAGCGCCTATGTTCATGTCCGTGTAGGCCTACTTTGTCATAGTTGTCAAAGAGCTAGAAGAGAGCTAGGAAAGTGAGATAAGATAATATAAAATAGAAGAAAAGAAAGAAGACGATAGACGAAGTGAAGAGTGAGACCCAGTTCGAACCCCGCCGCCGACCATCTTAACAGGGGTTTTTCATGGTTTCCCTAGCTCTAGTCTAGGCTACATGCCGGGATGGTTCCTACAATAAGTCGGCCATGACCGCTTCCTTCCCATTACCCAAGAACCATTATCTCATCATCCCATCATCTCATTAATCATCCATCCGACGCCATTAGATCTGAGCCATCATAACAGTGCGTTGTTAAACCCTATATATATATATATATATATATATATTACAAATGTCCAGTAATTTACCGAGGTTTCCACCTCTAGGTACGTGCACGGAGACGTGGTTGCCTTGTGCATGGACAGCCGGCCGGAGTACGTGGCCATCTGGCTGGGTCTGGCTCAACTAGGGGTGATCACCGCGCTGATCAACACCAACCTACGCCAACAATCCCTCCTACACTGCCTGGACGTCGCCAACCCTCGGGCCATCGTGTTCAACAACCGCCTGGCGGCCGCCTTCCAGGAGGTCTCGGCGTCGATACCCGTCACGGTCGATCTGTACCAGCTGGGGAATAAGATGGACGTGACGTCACGCATCAAGTCGCTCAGGTCAGTCTAGAGTCGGGGACAGTTTCATTGGCATGATATATCTACATATTTTATTTATTCATTACAGATTGTTCATAGAACAGGTGGTAATGGTTACTATACCCAATGAAATCACAGTCAAACATACTCGATAAAATTATACTTGATTTTTTTCTTAGCTCTCTTCTTCGAAGAATGTTGCTGCTTAACGACCCCACCAACAGCTAGGTTATACGGGGGTACGAATGAGTGGATGATAATGAAACGATGAAGTGATGATAGGTGAAAGGACGTTTACAAAACCCATGCCTTATGCGGGACTCGAACCCATCGGTGACTTCAGTTACTACCACTAGCTATAATTGACTTGGTCACCGGAGCGGCTAACATGATGATGAACTTATATTGGAAAATATAATGAAAATTTCCAATGAATTGGACATATTCCGAAAATCAAAAAATGTTCATTGAAAATTTCCAATGTAATTCACATTTTCGGAAAAATTTTCTTGAAAATTACAATAAATTGGTATTAAAAATGTTCGAGGAATTGAAAATGTGTTATAAATTGAACATATTCTCTGCAGGCACATGATGAACTACTCCCTGTCCCACCCCCCCACCCTCGACCTCCCCCTGCGCAACAAAGACACCCTCTTCTACATCTACACGTCGGGCACCACGGGCCTGCCCAAGGCGGCCGTCATCCCGCACGCGCGCTTCCTCATCGTCACCCTCGCCACCACCACGATCATCGCCCTCGACCGCCGCGACGTGCTCTACAACCCGCTGCCGCTCTACCACAGCGCCGGCGGCATCATCGGCGTCGGCCCCGCCCTCCTCGTCGGCATCCCCGTCGTCATCAAGACCAAGTTCTCGGCGTCGGCCTACTTTGCCGACTGCACCAGGTACATACTATCAATAGGCCTAGACTCCCTACTTTGCCGACTGCAGCAGGTACAGATTACCAGTAGACTCCTTCCTACTTACTTCGCAGAGCGTCATCCGCATAAGAGCATAGACTAAAGAGATACTAAGACAGTTCACCCAACGTTACATTAATATTCATCCCCACTCCTTTGTCTCCACCCTCCCCACACCCCTTACCATGTAGTACCGGCAATCACCGCTAAGAGCGCTCACCCTCACCCCGGCGATTGTGCGTCAGTCCACGGTTAGATGGATGCTTGCCGTGTCCTCAACGTGACTGCTAGCAGCGCTCTAGGAATGTGTAGCGATGATTGAAGTAACTTCAGGGTTTTGAATCTCGCGAAGTAACTTACGTGGGACGTCCTGAGTATCTCCTCAGTCAATGATAAGAGAACATTTTACAATTTGTTACGTCGTCTGATAAATGATTAGTATATAATAATTAGAGAATTGGTCCTAAAATGGAGCCTTGAGGTACACCAGAAATAACGTTTTCAGAAGTACTGAGGTAGTAACCGACTTTCACCACAATATGAAGATTCACTAGATAATTTTGAAACCAACAAAGTGTATGTATATATATATATATATATATATATATATATATATATATATATATATATATATATATATATATATATATATATAATTATATGAGTGTTGTAGCGTAGACTTTGAGGGTCGGAGGAAGATTATAATAAGTAACTTTTCGGTGATTTTCCCTCCCTTGAAACAACTGGTGGCTCTAAAAAGAGTCTGGGGTTTCGACGTTTCGGCTGAAAACGTTCAGCCATCTTCAGGAGTCGCTGTGGTGTGATAGCCGGCAATCGAGTTTTATATATATACACGTATAGGCCTGGGTATCCAGTGAATTGCGGAATATCTAAGAATAATGTCCCCCTGCCCAGGTACAAGTGCACCATCGGCCAGTACATCGGCGAGATGTGCCGCTACATCCTGGCCACGCCCCCCCAGCCCACCGACCAGACGCACGGCGTGCGCATGCTCATCGGCAACGGGCTCAGTTCGGCCATCTGGTCGGCGTTCGTCGCGCGTTTCCGCCTGCCCCAGATCACCGAGCTGTACGGCGCCACGGAGGGCAACGTGAACATCGTGAACCTCGACAACACGGTCGGCGCCGTCGGCTTCCTGCCGCGCTTCCTGCCGCTCGCGCTCGGCGGCATCGGCATCGTACGCGTCAACGACGAGACCAACGAGCCGGTCCGGGGGGACAACGGGCTGTGCGTGGCGTGTGATATCGACGAGGCGGGCATGTTTGTCGGGATCATATCGTCGAGGAATCCGTCGAGAGAGTACCATGGGTAGGTTGATAGGGTTACGGTTGGTAGATTGAGAGAGAAAGGTAAAGAAGATTCAGTGATTTATCGCACTGCGTTAGGAACTGGAGTCAGTTCGGGCGTGGGTTCAAAATGTGGAATAGTTAAAGATGAAAATACAATTAAAATGAGATGATAATGCTAAATTCAATAACACTTCCTGGGGATAGCCCTATAGAGGGCTTAGATTCACCCAAGGTGTAACGATTACACGTTACCACAGGTCCTTGTGCACTCGTTTCTACCTTCACCCAGGCATGAGGAATAATAGCCCTCTACAGGGCTAGCCCCAGGAAGTGTAAGTAGACAGCCATGACATAAGAGTAATATCTCGGTAGCTCAGTGGGACAGCAGCGGACCGGCAATCTGAAGGTCCCGGGTTCGAGTCCCTGTCGAGACGTATCATTCATGGCATGGCTAGAACATCCCACATATCTCGATATTGGATCGTAACTCGCCTGTACCACTGTTGTAGGTACGTGGACCGCGCCGCGTCCGACAAGAAGATCATCGACAACGTGTTCCGGATCGGCGACCGAGCGTTCGTCTCGGGCGACACCATGGTGATGGACGAGTTCGGCTACCTGTACTTCAAGGACCGCACCGGCGACACCTACCGGTGGAAGGGGGAGAACGTGTCGACGTCGGAGGTGGAGGCGGCCATCTCTCGCGTCGCCTCCCTCATCGACACGACGGTGTACGGCGTGGTCATACCCGGCCAGGACGGCAGAGCAGGTAGTAGTAGTAGCAGTAGTAGTAGTAGTAGCTCATCCAACTATCACTTAGCAACCCCACTAACCCGCCCCAGTCCTCTAACCACCTGTGCCCGCTTGTCAGGCATGGCCGCCATCACGGACCCGGACAACCGGCTGGACGTGGGCGATCTGGCCGCCGCGCTGGACCGCGTGCTGCCCGCCTACGCGCGGCCGCTGTTCCTCAGGAAGATCCAGAAGATGGCGCTGACCGGCACCTTCCGCATGAAGAAGGGCGAGCTGCAGAGGGAGGGCTTCGACCCCAGCAAGATCGGCGACCTGATGTTCTTCCGGCGCGGCGACGGCTACGAGCCGCTGACGCCGCAGCTGTACGACGAGATACTGAGCGGCGAGGCGAGAGTGTGATGACAAGTGTGATGAGGAGTGTGATGAGAAGGAGTGTGATTAGAAGGAGTGTGATGAGAAGTGTGATTGGAAGGAGTGTGATGAAAAGTGTGATTGGAAGGAGTGTGATTGGAAGTGTGATTGGAAGTGTGATTAGAAGGAGTGTGATTAGAAGTGTGATTAGAATGGGAGTCGATTTAGTGGGACATTAATATTATTGGGTGATAACTTTTGAATGGGCGGTGTTTATAAAAATGAAGAAATTTATTTTTACTATTTTTTATCTTTATCACGAACAAGTGTATTTGAAAAAAAAGTATAACGAACCCAAGATAATTTTATGCTTTTCAATTATTATGACATTCTATATTTGTTAATTTAATCAGTTTTAAGATAATACGTCAATGAATTTCATCACATTCTTGATATTTATTTACGTATTAACTTAAAACTGGTTGAATTAACAAAAATGAAATGTCATGTTAATTGAAGAGCATAAAATTATCTTGAATTTGATCTACTTTTTATTCAAATATACTTGTTGGTGATGGAGACAAAAAATAGTAAAGATGAATTTATATATTTATATAAGCACCTTGCATGCACCGCCTTGAGCTATCAAACACATATTATTCTAATACCTTCAAGACGGTATAAAATTTGACTACAAACTCATTTCGCATATTTTCAAGGGTGTACTCTTGAAAATAACACGATGTGAGTTGAATAGTTGTAACTCATACCATCTTGAAGGTATTAGAAATATCTGCGTTTCCCTCGTATTGGCATTTCAATATCTCATACCGTTCAGAAGTTATCACCATAATACTGGTATTCCGCTAGATCGATTCCCATTGGCTTTTAAGGAACTGTTAAACATCGTCAAACCGATTAGTTGACAAATCGAGCCGATTTGGTTTTAAATAATGTAGATACAATCCCAAGAGTAGTTCAACCAATGTATCATTATTTCAATAAATGTATGGTTCTTACAAGTTTCCTGATTGCTCGCAGCAAAATATTTCATTGGGTTTATTGGTAAGTCAAAATATATACTTTTTTAAAAATGGTAAATTATTGGTTACTTCCTTATGGAACTACTTTAAATATCATGAGTATAGTTATTATATCCTAGTTTTAGCCGCCCCGGTGGCTCAGTCAACTATCGCTAGCGGTAGTAACTGAAGTCACCGTTGGGCGTGGGTTCGAGTCCCGCATGAGGCATGGGTCTTTGTAAACGTCCTTTCACCTATCATCACTTCATCGTTTCACCATAAACCCGCTCATTCGTACCCCGTATAACCTAGCTGTTGGTGGGGTCGTTGAGCTGCATATACAAATTGATATATAGGAATAAGATATATATATATACAGGTATATAAATATATATGAATATATATATATATATATATATATATATATATATATATATATATATATATATATATATATATATATATATATATATATATATATATATATATATATATATATATATATATATATATATATATATATATATATATATATATATATATATATAAATATATATATATATATATATATATATATATATATATATATATATATATATATATATATATATATATATATATATAGTCGGAAAAAAAAACAGTTTTGACTCAATCTAAACTTTCATAATCGCATTCCATGTGAATAATGATTAAATTCGTTGTTTTTTTCATTGGAATTACATTAATTCAATGTAGTTTACTCACTCACACTGACGACAACTATGGGGTTTTTATTGTCCAAAACTCACAGAATTCCATAGAATTTAACATGTGATCGAGTCTTTTGTATCAGGCGATCATGATCCATGAGGAGGTGTGCTATTACCAGCTAAATGGCTGAAAATCGAACGCTGTACCGGAATGACGTCATAGCACGTGATCTTTAGAATGCCTCGCGTAACCATGACAACCGGGGTTGTATATAGTGAAGCCTCGGGTTGCCATGGTTACGCAAGCACGTGCTCTGACGTCATTCAGGTACCGCGTTCGATTTTTGAGACGCTTGAAGCCGTGTATTGGGATTTAGCATACTTCCTCGCTGATCATGATCGCCTGATACAATTGAGCAAACCCCATGTTAAATTCCGTAATTTTCGCCCATTAAAAACCTCGTAGTTGTCATCAGTGTGAGTAAGTAAACTGAATTGAATTCATGTTATTACGCCAATGAGCCTATTATCCAATCATTATCATGTATATACATATATATATATATATTCAATATAAATATATATACATATATATATATATATATATATATATATATATATATATATATATATATATTTATATATATATATATATATATATATATATATATATATTTATATTATATATATATATATATATATATATATATATTATATATATGTATATATATATATATATATATATATATATATATATATATATATATATATATAATTATATATAAATATATATATATAATGCTCTTGGGCCACCTTGCGTAACCATGACAACCTGGGCTATACTATATATATACACAACCCGGGTGCTCTGACGTCAGAGCACGTGCTCTCTAGAATGCATTGCGTAACCATGACAACCCGGGCTGTAATATAAACAACCCCGGTTGCCATGGTTACGCAAGGCGTCCTATGTACACTAGCTCTACGGCATTTAGCTGGTACTAGCACACTTCCTCATGCATTATGATCGCCTGATACAAATGACTCAATCACATGTTAATTCTCGTGGCTCGTTCCAGACACGGACGAGATAAATTTTGATTGATTAAATTATTTTAATGAAAACGTCTGATTCGATTTCGATGAAATTTCGTGACAACGTTTATTTTTCATATATCTTCATTCGGTGTGAATATGAATTTTTTTGGAGATATTACATTTTTCATATTCTCTCCGTTAACCCTGATATTAGGCCTATAAGATTCTGAGAAACTTCAAATGGTATTTCTCAATAATGGTTGGACTGATTTAACCTTAAAACTGTACAAGTCGGTGAATCCGAGTGTCTGTAAAAAGTTCCATATCGATCAGTCAAGCCGTGCGACCGACCTGTGCAGTGCTGGGGTCCACATCGAACTGACTGGAATTAGAAACTGAAGTCAGGGTTCGAGACCCGCATGAGGCATGGGTTTTAGAGTTCTTTTCACTCATCACACGTCATTGTTTCATCAACACCCGCCCATTCGTACCCCCGTATAACCTAGCTGTTGGTGGGGTCGTTAAGCTGCATACTAAAATAAATATAGGATATATAAATGAATATATATCAACAATATATATGTATATAAATATCAAATATTTGGAAAAATGTATAGGGCCTACTATGTATATATATATATATATATATATATATATATATATATATATATATATATATATATATATATATATATTTGTCAATTGGAATTATTCATATGTATTTATAACTGTTATAACCTTAGTTGCGTATGTACCGTGGGTAGCTCTGTTCCCAGGCTGTACTGCTCGACCAATGAGCGGCGAGCACGACCGTGACCTTGCAAGTAGGTCTCGTCACCGTGTGTGAGCAGAAGAAGAAAGTGATGGGAAGCCATATGGTACACTAACACGGCTCTCATAGCGGGGGAAACTACGTACTTGTACAACAATTAAAACAGTGAAACATTGAAATCACTCCTCAAAGAACATCTTACAAGTAATAAAACCTATTGTTTCTCTAATTGTGTTTAACGACTCACTCTACTAATTACTGCGATCTATTGGCGTCGGTGGATGAGACATGAGATGAGATGGAAGGTTGTTTCGTTAGGCGTCTCTGGATAGTGGGAAGGAGTCGGTCGTGGCCTGTTTATTGAGTAACCATTCCAGTCCCAGTATCCAGTATTGACCTGAACAACAGAGGGGATCCACGATGTCAGATGGTCGACCATGGCTGGAGTCGAACTCCGGTCTCCTGGCTTTTGCTGAATACAATCTCTCTCTCTCTCCTCTATCCATCTCTCCCTCTTCTCTCTCTCTCTCTCCCTCTTCTCTCTCTCTCTCTCTCCCTCTCCCTCTCCCTCCCTCTCTCTCCCTCTCTCTCTCTCCTCTCCCTCTTCTCTCTCTCCCTCTCTCTCTCTCTCTCTCCTCTCTCTCTCCCTCCTCTCCCTCCTCTCTATCTCTCCTCTCTCTCTCTCTCCCTCTCTCCCCCTCTCTCTCTCTCTCTCTCTGTGCTCTCTGTGCTCTCTGTGCTCCAAGGTAGGCCTACTAGTACTCCTTGTGGCTTATATATTCGTGAGGTGTTAGTGCTCTATAAGGTGGTAGTACTCCTTGTGGGTTATATGTTCGTAAGGTTCTAGAACTATATAAGGTACTAGTGGTCTCTGTGCTCTCTGTGCTCTCTGTGCTCTCTGTGCTCTCTGTGCTCTCTGTGCTCCAAGGTAGGCCTACTAGTACTCCTTGTGGCTTATATATTCGTGAGGTGTTAGTGCTCTATAAGGTGCTAGTACTCCTTGTGGGTTATATGTTCGTAAGGTTCTAGAGTTATATAAGGTACTAGTGGTCTCTGTGCTCTAAGGTACTAGTACTCCCTGTGCTCTATAAGGTGTAAAGTGATCTCTGTGGCCTAAGGTGCTATAGCGCTCCATGTGCTATATATCTTAAGATGCTAGTGCACTATAGATAGGTATTATATATCTTCATTGAATAAAAGTCTGTCTTATACACATAAGATTGCTTAGAAAACACAGAATAAAATCAATCAATTAAAATATCAAAAATAACCATAATGAAATATATGAAAGAGTAATAAAATAACAATAGAATGAGTAACAAAACATAAGGTTAATTGAATCTAGAAATAGTTGTAATAAAAAATGGAAAAATAATAATCATAAGTTGAAAAAAAAGTAAATAAATACAGCTAACAAAAAGGAGAAAAGTGAATGAATACGGCTAAAAATAATTGAATAAACAACAATGAAAAAAAAAGTTCTCCAAAAGGTGACAATACAACATAAACAATAACATGACAATATAAACTTGGAAGAAATAACAAAGAAGATTAACACAATTCTTAAGAATACCAATAGACCATAAACTGAATTGGTTTCAACGTAGGCCTATACAAACTCTTCCAAAAAAAAAGACGAATGTTGGAACAAATTAAGAACTAAGAAATTAATAATTAAGATATTGAGATTTCAGTCGGATAATAATAATAATGCCATTTATATAATATATAATGAATATAAAACTCTTGTCGAATTGTTAGGAAATTTTCAGATGTTCATTAAAGTGTAACAAATTGTAATTGTAAATAAGTCGAGTGTCAGTTTGGTACGCATGCGTACTCGCTCCACTGAATCTTCCGCCGGGACCTGATTCAATAAACATAACAATAATAATACTAATAACATATTACTAGAAAGCATCAAGCATGATGGTATGTATCCCTGCACATACATCGGAATGCAGACGGCTGCAGCACTGAGCAATAGCAACAGAAACAAAATACTAGAGTTTTATCAAGACATTTCATTCCAGTCTCATTATATTTAATAGAGTTTCATAGAAAATATTTAATTTTGTAATCATTTCATTTCATTAATTGTAATTTGAAATACTAAAATAAGTGGCATACATTGAAGTACTTGATATATATTTGTGCGTTATGTTGTGACACCGTGATTTCTATAGCCCAACGCCTTGAGAGCACAGAGTAGGCAAATTCCGTGCATGCGTGTAGTACTAATAGCATAACACCTGTCTTTGGCAAGTCTTTCTCGCCACAGTAAAAAGTATTCCAATTAAATTATAATATAATCAAATCAATTTGAAAGTGAATATAATTCAATAATAATTAGTAAAAGTGCATTCTTATTTGTCGTGTAGAATAAATTGCATCTAAAGCTCGCTTCGTTTGACCTTGAAAGCGAGTGACTCAGTGCTGCCTGACCTTTCAGTCAGACCGAGCAAGGCTCGAGTAACGACTAGGCCACGGTCGATGACGCGTCGTGCCAACTAGAAGCAGTGAGACGAGTCAACGGCGCGTGAACGGAGTGGCGTGTAGGAAGTGTATCGAAGTGAAATCATAGATTAAAAAGGTTTTTCATTAGTCTATAGTGAAAGTGAAAAGTGATAATTGATAATTGATAAGTGATAAGTGATAATTGTCGTCTTGCAGCAACTCTGGGAACGGTGAGTGTTACAAATGATTTAGTAATTTTATATTATATTCAACTATCAGTTCAATTTCATTTCATTCTTTCTGCATATGTAATAATAGCTGATACGTAATATAAGTGGAAATAATAAAGTTAACAGAAGCCCGCGTAAGAACACAGATTCTTGGTGCGAGCTGACAAAAGGAGAACATTTATAAATATTGTTGTTCGTATAGCAGAGACGGAACACATGCATAATATTTCAAAGGAGACAAAAAGAATAAAAATCAGATGTCAAATATTCAAGTATAATAAATTAATTATAAATATTAATATAACAATGAATATTAAAGAATGAAAAATATCAATAACTCTTCTTGAGTGCACGATAGCTTCTTCATTTACATCAGGTTTTAACGACGTACTTCAGCGATGACTAGGGTCTATTGGCGTCGGTGGATGATGGATGAGATGACAGGTTAGACCGGTGAAGATCGGTCAATAGGAACCTTGGAGGAAAGTTGTGAGGGGGGGAAAGAGGGGAAGAAAATAGGCCACAATCTCAAGACAGAATAGTAAAGATCATTTATAGAATTGTATTTATGTACATACACAGACGTTCTAAATTACACAATAATATCAAACATAAGTATTTTATATACACACACATATATATATATATATATATATATATATATATATATTTACACATTTAATAAACAAAGACATGGACTGCGCTTGAAACCGCTAAATGAGTGGAGCGGTGACTCGACGGGAGCCGTGTCCCGAGAGCAGCCATCGACTCATATTCTTGTGTCCATGAGAGAAAGATGTATTTCCTTGACTCGTTTTTTGGATTATGTGACGAGATTTACAACCAGAAACACGGCTGCGTCTTTCAAAACTATCGAATCCTCGAATTTGGTGTAAGCACGGTGCTGAATAAATTCAACTTCACCATTTTTGTCTATGTTCAGGAACCAGTTTGATTGAATGAAAAAATATATCAACCCCGAGATAATTTTATGTTCTCCAATCAATATGACATTTTATTATTTTTAATTCGATCCGTTTTAGGAAAATACGTCAATGAATACGAAGAATGTGATGAAATTCATTGAGGCATTATCTTGAAACTGAATGAATTCACAAATAATTAGACGAGCTTTAGCGGGGATTCAATTTGTTATACTGAAAAAAATTGGTGTTCGTTTTTTTTTCGTTTTTTTATGTTATTTGTCGGTTCTCCACAGGTCAAACGGCTACACCTATCAACTTCAAACGTTTTTACAATATATTTCCTCATCTAACTTAGATCTGTATAGTTTTGTGGCATTATCGGGCGGTAACTTTTTTTTTATGAATTTTAGAAATTTCAAAAATACCCATTAGAATAACATAGCGGGAAAAAATAATATATTTTCCAAAAAAAGGAAATTTTGCGTGAAGTTGAATTACATTTTGATACACATTCATAAAAAATTTCGGCTTGATCGGGTCAGCCATTTGGAAGAAAAAACATAAAATGTGCTCAATTGGTACCACTCGAAGCAGTTTTTACCCATACTATTACTATCCGCTCGTCCAACAACGCATATATGGCGTTTTCCTAGTATACTGCCACATTGATCAAAAAGCATACAGTTATGTTGGAGTTGATATACTTGTCATTCAAATACACTGGATTGTAAACAAATAGTAAAGATGCATTTCTCCATCACCATGCTCGCATCCCATCGATATATTTTACAATTATTCAGTTCACTTACAGCCTCATTGAAGTGGATACAAGACACAAGTAGAATACATGATAACTCTTCAAGCAGGCAGCTCAGAAACTACAGGCGTTAGGAATAATAATATGGCATCACTTATATTATATAACTTCGTTCTACTAATATCAAGATTTTGATTATTGGGACACATATATAAATATATATATTTGTGTATTTCATACAATGCTACGCTAAACTAGGTCTAGGAGGCAATTACCCCCAATTTTATTCACAACCCGGGCCCTAACTGCCCAGTCCGCCTCCGGACAAGTGACCAGTGACCTCTTAAGACACACAACCATTGCTCGACATCGTAGGATTGACACTGCAGTGCCGCGTCTTGAAGACCGTAAGATCCAGGCTTGCAGTGTTGAACTTGACGGGGTGTTTCATTGCTCAACATCGTAGGATTGACACTGCAGTGCCGCGTCTCAAAGACCATAAGATCCAGGCTTGCAGTGTTGAGCTTGACTGCTCTGTTTCACTGTTCAACCTCGTAGGATTGACACCACAGTGCCGCGTCTTGAAGACCGTAATGCTCAGCATCGGGACGTTGAGCTCGGGACGGATAAGTTTGATTCGGGACGGACGGAACAGTTTTCACTTCCTCTAGCTGAGGACTTCAGTTCTGAGAATTAATAAAGCTACTTGTAAATATGGAGCCAGTCCACTGAGATCATCAACAACTGAATTCACTAATAAGTGATATTTCTAACGAGATAAGTCGGCCACTCTGCCGTTAGTTGGCCGATTGAGTTGGCACCAACCCAACTTCAATCAACACCAATCCAGAACATTCAGATCCTGTCTTCAGGCTAGTTGGCCGACTCAGTAGGCGATAGAAACCACAATAGTTGTCTGTATGTACAGTGCTTTGGATGAGTTAGTCTGACCTGATATCTAGTTCGCACAAATAGCTCGAGTAGTCATGGTGATAACAACACTTAACTGGCAGTTAGAGTTTCTCCAACATTAGTATATCGACTTCTAAGCTCTCCCGATTACCCGGTCTAGTCAGCTCAGTTTCATCATTGACTCAAGAGATACTCAAGACGTCCCACGTAAGTTACGTCAATCATCGCTATACGTTCCTAGAGCGCTGCTAGCAGTCAAGTTGAGGACTTGGCAAGCATCCATCTTACCGTCGACTGACGCACAATCGCTAAAGCACTCTTAGCAGTGACTGACGGTACTACAGGGTAAGGGGTGTGGGGAGGGTAGAGACAAAGGAGTGGGGATGAATCTTAATTTAACGTTGGGTGAACTGTCTTAGTATCTCTTCAGTCAATGGTAGTACGGTGATCCAGTATCCAAAGGGGCCTCATGCAGACCGATCAGGTTCTAATAACTCATTTTAGCTATTTTGTGTGATGAAATATTTAAAAAGATGAATAGGATCAACTACGTACAAAAAATTGAACTAATTCAACAATATCTCTCTTCTTTCTCTATAAAAATTTAAAGCTAATTCAATACAGCAGTCACAAATCCTCCCAAAACAGCTTAAAACGATGGAATTTCAAATATCCCTTCAGGACTTGTGCATTTTCGAATTGGGGATATTTTCCCCCCCCCCCCCCCTTACATTTCTTCCTGCCGACGCCCATGGCCCCAACAAGGGTAATGCAACAAGTATTGAGTATCTCTTCAGTTTATCGTGGTGTACAGGGTGGTCTAGTATCCAAAGAGGCCCCATCAAGGTAACGCCTCAAGTACTGAGTATCTCACAGTCTATGTTATCGTGGTGTACAGGGTGGTCTAGTATTGCGGCGACGAGGTGTCCGGCCTCAGCTGTTTCGTGTGCATATCATCGTAGGCTATCGTGAACACGCTCTTCTTCTCCAACAACTGCTGGTTCTTCCTCTTCTTGTTCCCGGCCAACAGCGACGACATGGCTATCCCCGAGTCCAGGTCGTCGTCAAACGACGGCACTCCAAGCACCTTGCCACTGATCTGATCCCCGAGCGCCTTCAACTTCTCCCGACTCTTGCTGAAAAACCCGGCCCTTTTGTCGGCGTCGTTAAACCCGGCCCTTTTATCCGCGTCGTTAAACCCGGCCCTTTTATCCGCGTCGTTAAACCCGGCCCTTTTATCAGCGTCGTTAAACCCGGTCCGATCGTTAATCTTACTAGCTACCAGACGCGGTGGTTTCGCCTTCTTCGATATCCTCTCTCGATACCTCGGTTCGAGCGTGTTGAACTCTTCGCATATCGCCGTCTCGCTCACTCGTGCAGTTCCGCTCCTCTTCGTGTCTTCGTCTCGCTTCACTTCGGCTCGTTCTTTCTCTCGCAGTTCGCGCTTGGTCTTGTACCACTCCATGTAGCGCGACGTCTTCTTCGGGCGTCCGATCTCGAGCGTCGACGTCGACTTGCTCAGCGACCGGGCGACGCCGTTGTCGCGTCGTTTCGCCACGTCCGACGTCGACTGGCGGCGCTCGATCGAGTCTCCGAAAGAATTTCGTCTCGTGTTGTTGTTGTTGTTGTTTTTCAAGATGGATGACTCTGGTTTGGTCACGTGTACAGGCGCCATTACGTCCGATATGGATCGTTGCCTCAAGTAATGTCTACTCGCCCCATTCGACAATCTAACCCCGACATCATCCCCTTCACCCGATCCGAACCTCAAATCCTTCAAGGAAACAGATTTCCTATTCTTCTTCGCATCCTCCGAATCTTCTTCCGTCTCCCAACTCCCCGAATTATCCACCATCTTCTCCCGCACCAACCTCCTCCTCAACATGCTGCTCTTATTGTCGGCGTAATACAGCGGTCCAGCCGAGTCTTCCCGCCTCTCCGCCGCGTCCAGAGTGCTCTCCGTCTCCTCCAGGATCGGCGTCTTGATCTTGTGACGCTTGGCGCCGCGCTTGACGACGCCGCCCCCCTTGGTCGCCGCCTCCTTCGTGCGCTTGCGCCGGGTGCCGTAGTAACGGCGCAGCCAGCGGCCCGTGGAGGACGCACTGGCGAGGTCGGCGTCGTCCTCCGATATCGAGCCCGTGTCGCTGCGAGCCCTGCAGAAAACACGAGGTCACGTCATATATAAATACATATATATATATATATATATATATATATATATATATATATATATATATATATATATATATATATATATATATATATATATATATATATATATATACACTGATCGATTGATTGATTGATAGATTGATTGATAGTAGGGTGGAATAAAATGTATGATAGAGACAAGAAAACGATAGATCCGGGAACGATGCATCGAGATTTGACGTTAATGCTATGTGATGAACGAGACACATTCCTATATTATCACGACTCCATACATAGACAAGACCGCCTCGCAGCCACAATTACACCCACACCACGTGACCAAACACCTAATATCATCGACTAGTCGTGCCGGCCGCCTCACCTCCTCATCGGTGGATCCGTCTGCGTGGCGCTATCCTTGTCGGTCTGCGTTGCCATGACAGCGTGTCCTGGCAGGCTCTGCGTCTCCTCCCGCCTCCCCTGTTCCTCCTCCTGGAGGCGGGCAAGGAGCAGGGCCTGCAGCTGGGTGCTGGTCAGCTGGGGGGGCGGCGGGGGCGGGTCGGCGGGGGCGGCGGACTGCTGTTGCTGGTCCTCCATGAAGCGGCGCATGATGATCTCTTTGCCCTGGATGAGACAAGAGGACATAGTGGGGATTAGAAGACTGGACTGAATATGAACTGTCCTGAAATGCGACTGGATGTTTTTTTAACCGATCGAATTTTCAAACAACTAATACTGTTCTAATGAACTGAGCAAACGTAAACGTCATTTTGCGTGTATTTGTGATCAAAGTTGGTTCTTTTTATCACTACTACACTACGCATAATCGGTTGTTCCAACTATTTGGATGTTGAATTTGTACATATTTTTATATGAAAAGGATAGGAAGATGAGACACCATATCGAGACGGCGAACCAACGCAACCCTCAATGCATCTTGGTTTCAACCCTTCACACATTTTTACATCCCACGTTTGACCAAAAATATGGGTCCGTTTGTTTTTCAAGACGGTATTTGTGATTCTCCCGTTTAAGAATTTATGTATCAAGTAACCTTCGAAATCGAGAAATAACATCTTGTTATTCCGCTAAACCTACACGTGCTAGGTCAGTTGACCCACCTGTCTGGGCACGAGGGTCATCGGCCTGGCCTGACCTTGCGCCTGCGCCTCGACGTACTCCTCGTGCCGACCTCGTGTCAGCAGACGCAGGATCTCCGCGTCGCCCTCTCGTATGTAGAACTGATCGCGTCGCGCGGCGGCCGCCGTGGACAGGTCGGCCTCGTGGACCGCGTGGCGGTAGCCCACGTCGGAACCTGCGGGGCAAAACACGAGTCAATACACTCTCGGACAATCGGGTGACAGGTCGGCCTCGTGGGCCGCGTGGCGGTAGCCTATACCGAGTGACTTACAACTTTTTCTTCATTTTTGCGATTTTTGTGATTTTTCGTGAATTTCTCGATTTTTTTTATTTCTCGCGATTTTTTTATTTTTTCGTTGATTTTCCGATTTTTTTATTTTCTGGATTTTATCTTATTTAGGAGATTTTTCTCATTTTTTTTTTCATTTTCCATGATAATTGTTCAGATTTTTTCAAGGTGTACACCTGATTCTTCTAGTTGTTAACCACTCGGCCTATATTTCGGAATCTGCGGGGCAAGACACAAGACACAAGTCTTGCCCCGCAGGTTCCAACTATCTCTCCCAATCACGTGTCAGGCGTATAAGAAGCGACCAGGAGAGAACAGGAACAGTACATACCTCGCTCCACCTCATGTCTCCTCATGGAGTCCTCCTCTTCCTCCTCATCCTCCTCATCCCGGCGCACGGCCTGCCTCACGTCTCGAGGATGGAGCAGCCGAATCTAGCAACAGAACAACGCGGTTATTCCTCCATTCACGCAACGTCATGATCACAAGGAATCATTTATTCACTTATTTGGCTTTTATGTTGGGTTTTTTCCTTTATATTTTGAAAACTCGAAGGTCCCCCATCAAGAGACATTGTAGCTAACTTATTAGAACAATGTGTAATACGATGACTGGGCTTCATACGAAATCTTGGAAATCTCTCAAAACCCAAAACTCCGAATAAAATGTTCGAATTGTCGGAGGAATGGCTTTTGGAGATATGGAATTTCTAAGATTTGGTCTGTCGAGTAAACGAAGTGTCAGACAAATGGGTTTAAAAGGTATGGGTTCTCGGAGACATGGGTGTTCCAAGATGTGGTCAGTCGAATGAACGAACTTGTGTATAAATGGGTTCTCGGAGATTTGAGATTTCTGAGCTGAGGTTTCTCCAGGGTATGGGCTTCCTAAGATTTTGTTCTTCCAAGATTATTTTCCGCGGATTTGACGACAAAATCTCACAGACACTCTGAATTATCATCTCACCGTGGGAAACTCCGACGCCTCGACGTCCTCCATGTACACGTCCCTCTCCTGGCGACGTCCCAGCGACCTGGCGTCCAGCGACCTGGCATCCTGGGCCCTGTCCTCGCGCGCAAACACCACGGTCGGTCCGTCGCGCAGGCGCAGACTGTCCGGCTGGAGGTGGTCGACTGCCAGGTCGAGCGGGCGGCCGTTGCGCCGGTTGAAGCGCCACTGCTGCGCGCGCATGTCGGCGCTCCACGCTTCGCGGCGTCCGACCCCCTTGTACCCGTCTACACACATGGAGCGCAGACGTTAATAACAGGAGATGATAATATATATATATATATATATATATATATATATATATATATATATATATATATGTTATCGTTGTTATTGGGATAAACCCGCCTAAAAGGCAGTGTGGACCGCGACCCACACCCTGTCGCAAAACATCGACGTTTCGAGCAGATTGCACTGCTCATCATCAGGACCAAAACCAGACCAGGACAAAGAAAACCGAACAACCCAAGACTCACTGGTTATCGAGTCTTCTTCTTGGATTGTTCGGTTTTCTTTGTCCTGGTCTGGTTTTGGTCCTGATGATGAGCAGTGCAATCTGCTCGAAACGTCGATGTTTTGCGACAGGGTGTGGGCCGCGGTCCACACTACCTTTTAAGCGGGTTTATCCCAATAACAACGATAACATAATATATGTTGCTTGTGCATGTTGTACTCACCGTGCATCGCCTTGGAGTCGAACCCGGGTCCCTGTTCCTTGTGCACCAGCTGCATCTGGTCCTCGGAGTGGATCTGGAGCCGAGCCCTGCGACACACCCAAACACACCGGTCGGTAACAGTAGACACATCGGTCGGTAACAGTAGACACACATATGTATCAAGAGATGTAGTTTAGCATCAAGAAAGCATCATGGAAGGATCCGGACACCTTGGCGTGGCGCTTTTGACGAAGTCCTAGTCCCTTGTGGGTGCATTCCAGTACGATTTAATCCGGCTTTAGAGGGTTATTAGTTATTACCAGTTTTTCAATACAAGTTTAGCACAGGTTAAGTTAAAACTGGGTTTATCTTGTACAAGAGGCCCCCCCTTGGAGTTAGCCAGGCCTGGACGTTTTTACAAGTGGTTTATTGGGTGAGGGGACTGTATTATTATATCCGAAAACAGTGACGTAATCTTCATTCATTAATTGACGTGATATATCACCTAGTAGAGCACTTACTTGGGTGGCACGTAGAGCAGGCAGCACGGGCATGCGCAGCAGAGCAGCAGCAGCAGGATGATCAGCACTATCAGGAACGCCAGGAACATCAGGATCCAGAACAGGACTCGATTCTCTGCCCGGTACTCCCGCTGAAACCATGGCAACACATACGATATTATTGACAAGATTCATATAATGTAGGCAATACGCAATGCATTACTGGCAAGACGCGTGTAATGTAGGCAATAAGCATGACATCAGTGACAAGATTGTGGAATGTAGGTAATACGCACGACATTACTGGTATTACAACGAAGTCTTCTATGTTGACGATATCTCTCGGAAATTAAAAAAAAAAGAATCAAAAAAACAGTCCACTAGTTGATCAAGTAAACATCAATGATCACAATGATCCGGTTCACAATGTAATGTGAGCTTGATTCACCACGCAATACTGAAAGAGCCAACAATTCACCTCACGTTTCATTGCTCTAAAGAGGCCGTGAATTCCAAGGTACATTTCCTGAACTGCTTTGAGTAACGCGCAACTGACAATCTGCTAGCTACAAGAATATCTGTGAGTACCTGAGACAAACTTCAGATATTCCTGCTATTGGACAGCACCTCGAATAATTGGTTCCTCCATGACCTGATTGGCTAAGAGCTTGAAGAGCTAAGAGCTTAGACTCACAACAGCGTCCTGATTGGCTGAGAGGAATGACTCACCATGCAGCGACCTGATTGGCTAAGAGCTTGAGGAGCTAAGAGCTTAGACTCACAACAGCGTCCTGATTGGTTGAGAGGGATGACTCACCATGCAGCGACCTGATTGGCTAAGAGTTATGACTCACCACAGCGACGACCGTCTGATTGGCTGGCGGTCGGCCATTAAGCTGGCTGACGTCCACCACCGAGCTGCCGTCGTACAACACCGTGGCTACGACCACGCTCCTGCACACACACACACGCACACAGTCACAACTACAGGCGATCACGTGGGTTATAATGGTGGCTCAGTCACAACATGGACCTTCAGTTGTTGGTCCATTGATTTGGTCATGATGCATGAACAGGAATTATCAGAAGCTGGTAGGCCTTTTTGAAAGAGAATGAGTGGAAAGAAAGGGTCATTTGACTTTGAGCTGAATAGTTAATAGATATGGAATGAAGATGGAACGTTCCTCTAGTGTGTTCCAAGAAGTTTAATTATCACATTATTCCTCATGCCTAGGTGAAGGCCGGAAAGAGTACACAAGGACCTGTGGTAAAGTGCAATTTTTACACCTTGGGTGAATCTAAGCCCTCTATAGGGCTAGCCCCAGAAAGTGTCGTCACTCTGAGAATAGCCATGACATAAGAGTAATATCTCGGTAGCTCAGTGGGAGAGCAGCGGACCGGCAATCAGAAGGTCCCGGGTTCGATTCCCGGTCGAGAATATATATATATATATATATATATATATATATATATATTCAAAAGCAGGAGAACACGCTCGGACACCTACTTGTCGTTGTCGTCCTGTCCAGCCGACAGGTGGTTGTCGGGCGTGTAGGGCAGCACCTGCTTGATGTTGACCCGACCTCCCGTGATGCCGGCCAGCATCTCCTCGGTCTTCTGCACGTCCGGTCTCGCGCCACGCACCACGAACCTCATGGTCCGGGCTCGAGTCTCGGGCGGGTACACGCGCACTGACGCGTGCGACCAGCGGTGTGGCACGCCTGGGGGGCAGCAGACTCTGTGTTAGTCGGGTGCTGGGAAGTGGGCAGACTCTAGTGGGGCTCATGTTTGGAAACATGAGGGGTGATCGAGGCTAGTATGTATATATATATATATATATATATATATATATATATATATATATATATATATATATATATATATATATTTATTTGTTCATAGGACTACATATCATACTGTATACATTGAGTATGAGATAAAGAATGAGTATTCGAAGAAAGATCAATTTAACACCTAATAATCGAGATAAACTGAATAATCGAGTTGGAAATACCTGAAAAATTCAGGAAAAAAAATAAAATTTGAAGCAAATCATCTTTTTCTTCACAGAAAATACAAATTGAAATAGAGAACCAAAAACAAAAATTATTACGAAATTAAATAATTCCAGCAAGGACCATCAATAATTAATTTCCCATTCTTCCCACGCACTGATCCACTCAATCACAACCTTGTTATCGCTCATCATAAAACAATCGCCGCCATGCTCGTGCGAGCTCGTCAAACAGTCGTTAAACGGTCCGTTAAGCCCGCTGATTGGCTGTTGTCCCCCGAGGTGATATAAGCAAGAGATGCGGACAGCTACGTGTCAACTACGCGATGAAGTGGTACGTGTACGTGCTGGCGATGACGCTGACGGTTGCCTTGGCAACGGGGGCTAACGACCACAAGGAAGACGGTAAGGACAACAATGTGGTACTATTTATTCCTTATTCATTGAAGGAATACATGCGTGGTGCTCACACAAATCGAGAAATTGATCTTTACCTTTTTTTCTATTTTCGAAAACCAGTTTCATGGAATCAAAAGTTCACATCTCCAAGATAATTGTATGCTTTTTAATCGATGTGACATTTTATTTTTGTTCATCCAATCAGTTTTGAGATGATACGTCAATGAATTACATCACATTATTTTTATTCATTGACGTATTATCATGAAACTGATTGAATTCACTGAAATAGAATGTAATATTTATTGAAGAGCGGTGATAATCCTGGAGATGTGAACTTTTTATTCAATTACACTGGTTTTTGAACATGGAAAAAAATTAGTGAATGTGAATTTCTCTATTTTTATGAGCAACGTGCATGCACCACCTTATTACTGCCCTGCGTATTCTCATCTACCGCCGAGCACAACGGCATGTATATCGTTGTCCTGATACCGATCTGCGAGTAGCATTGTGTTATACAACTGTGCGTGTAATGGATATCGTTTATAGCAGCCATTAACTATCGGCGATAAATCATCTTTGAAGTCAAGTCTCATGACATTCAATTCAATTCAATTCGACATTGTTTTCTATTCTATTCGATCCGGTTTCACAGATTAATAAGTAGTGTATAAGAATAAGTAGTGATAAGTAGGGTACTAATGAGTACTAATAAGTACTAATAAGTACTGAAAAGTACTAAAAAGTTCTAAAAAGTACTAGTAAGTACCAAAAAGTAGTAATAAGTAGTAATAAGTACCAACAAATAGGTACCAAAAAGTACTAATAAGTAGTAATAAGTACTAATAATTATCAAAAGTATTAAGTACTTATACTAGTACTAAGAGCTGATTGTACCAACTGATGATTAAATATTAATTAGTTGACCATTACTTAAGGTACAAAAATGGCATATGTATTCAAGAGTAATAACAAGTTGATTTTCTAATTTTTGCTTAATTCACTAATCATCACTTGGTACAACCAGCTCTAAGTACTTATAAGTACTGAAAAGTACTAGCAATAAGCACCGATAAGTATAGTTATAAGTACTAATTAGTACTAATAAGTGGCAAAAAGTACTGATAAGTAGTGATAAGTATCAATGAGTACTAATAAGAATTAATAAGTACTAATGAGTATCAATGAGTACTAATAAGTACTTCTGAAACAGCTGATAAGTATAGTAACAAGTACTTGCTTCCAGCTGACTGCAACAATCCCGTCGACTTCGTCCTACAAACCCACCTGTCACGTGACCTCGACCACGTGCCTGTCACCCGCAAGCCAGCCGACAACAACGCCCTCCGCAAGCTGGTAACCACGACAACCGAGAACCGAGTCGCTTCGAGCAGACTCCTGTCCGTCCTGATGAAGTCCCTCTACGAGATCCTGGCACAGATGACAACCTCCGGATCGGTGGTCGAAAGAGAACCGAAACTAACTCCGTTTAATGTTCACGTCAATGTGTACAACACTAAACAAGGGGGTGATGTTCCCGAAATGTTGGTATTGACACAAAAAATCGGGCAGAAAAAGAAAGAAAACGGAAAAAGTATGGAGAAAATTCCGGTTGATGTTCCGATTGTGAATCTCCAAACTGAAGAAACTACATCGGAAACTGTCGGAGAGGATGAATTAGTAAAAGAAGGTTATCAAGATGAAGGAACCGATATCGAAGAAGTAAAACCCACGGCGAAGATTTCTAAAACCGAACCTCAAAACACTGATGAAGTTGATAAACCAGAGGTTAAAACAACTGCAGGTGATACTCCAGACCAGGATCAAGTAGTTACCATTCATCTGAGAGATTTCGAGACGTTAAAACTACCTTCAAAAACCGAGGAAAACATCAATAATCCAGTTTATATCGTGGAGAAAACATCGGATGAAGATAATGTCAGGTTAAGTAAGATAATTTCCTCCTTGTTGATACCGGGTTTGATGTTCGAGAGAGAGGAGAGGAGATCGCCGAGGAGTTCGGAGAGAGACAGAACATTGTACGAGGGTGATCACGGAGAGGTGGAAGAACAAATGAAGGGCTATGTATTCGAGAAGAGGAGTCTGAAGGAGAGAAGTAAGAGAAGTGTTCCGAGCGGAGATGAACAGGCCACGAGTGTAGACAATGCTGAGACAAGTAAGACTAGACTAGGTTAGATTAGATTATATTAGATCAAGTTAGATTAGATTGTATATTGGAGTATATTAGATAAGATCAGATAAGATTAGATTTACTTATTTTTACCTAAATCTCATATTTATTTTTACTCATTTTCACCTATTATTACCTATTTTCAATAATCATTTTCACCAACTTCCACCTATTTTTCATATTCATAATTACCCATTATCAACTTTTTTCAATATCCATTTTCACCTTTTACTACCCATTCTTCATATTCATTTTTATCCATGTTTACCTATTTTTAATATTTATTTCCACCTACTTCTACGTATTTTTAATATTTATAATCACTCATTATTACCTATTTTCAATATCCATTTTCACATTTTTTTTTACCTATTTTTCATATTCATTTTTATCCATTTTTATACCTAATTTTCATATTAACTTTCCTCTATTTCAAGCTACTTTGCATATTTAT
This sequence comes from Brachyptera putata, assembly GCA_907164805.1. Lineage (NCBI taxonomy): Eukaryota > Metazoa > Arthropoda > Insecta > Plecoptera > Taeniopterygidae > Brachyptera > Brachyptera putata. The sequence continues at coordinate 533,973 of OU015473.1, forward strand.
TTCTACCCATTTTTTATATTTAATTCTACCGATTTTCACCTATTTTTCATACTGATTCCCACCTATTTTTCATATTCATTTCCACCTATTTCCACCTATTCTTCATATTAATCACTACCACTTGTCTACAGGAGCACTCGATGACATCACCGACGAACAAATAGAAATGATCTGCAAACTCGCGCGGGAGATCCAAGAGATGACCATAGAATATTACGAAGAAGTCAAATCCTCCAACGAAACCCAAGACGAAAGCAATCCCGGCCCGGGCCCTCACTCAGCCTTATACAAAACAGAAAACGCAGACGAACTCTTGAACTCTAACGATGCCAAACTAGCAACAATGAAAGAAAAGAAGAAAAACTTCCTCTTGAAATTGAAAGACAAACTTAAATCCTCCATGAAAAATTCTTTGATCCTTACTAAAGGATATTTTCTTGAAGGTGTTGTTCAAGTTTAGTGACCTTGTGCACAGCGCTAAGGATAAGGTTGTGGGCGTGGCCAAGGGTATGGTGGATTATGCGAAAGCGTTTACCGACGCGGTTCTTAAGAAAAAGGAAGAGTGGAAACTGAAACATGCGGAGAAAAAGATGAAGAAGATGTGCAAGAAGATTGTTAGTTTGAAGGATAAAGCAGATAAGAATAAGGATGAAGCAACAACTGAGAAATATGATTGTGAAGCAGTTCCTTAAAGATATGAACCCCTATAATGTAGCTGATAGTGGGGTCGTGATCGCATTAGATTACTCTCATAAAATTAGAGGGAAAACAAACAAATATACTTGAATAAAATTATACATTGTTATGTTTTATTAGCTCTCTTCTCGAATCACTGATCTTAGTTATATTCTTTAAATTTTATCCCAATTCATTGCATTTCCGAGGCGTTCTTTGAATGAATCCATATTTAAATACTTCTCTATTCACTCTTTCCACTTCCATTCTTACCCCTTCCCTTGTACTTCTTTGAAATCCCTTTCCAATTATATTGCTTAATTCATCCCATCCTGAATATTTATTCTTGACTCTAACAGAATTGCACATTATTTCTGTTTGTCTTCGTTTTGACGAATTATCCCATTCCCTCAAACATTTTATTTCAGATTTCTTGTCATTGAAAGGGTATAACTGAATGTCTGAGAGGACAATGTCTGCCATCACTTCTAACCAATCAGCTCTCTCTGTACAGTATATTGCCATGGCTACGGTTGTTACATCCAATACAAACAGGTCTTACTCTGCAGAGAAACATTAATAACCAAGCTTATCAAACTACGAGTCCAACTGAAGTCGATTTAGCTGAAAATCAGGTTTTTGGTGATAAGTTTTGAACGGTATGAGATATCAAAATTATGAAAACACGAAAAGACTGACATTTTCAATACCTTTCAGACAGTGTAAGTAATGACCATTTTATCCCATATCGTCTGATTGTCGGGGTAAACGGTTTAGAAAAAAAATATTTTCAATCGGACGATTTTTTTGGACGATTCAAGATAAATATTATATCGTTAACATAATCTCAAAGGTATTGAATATGTTCCCTCATTTACGATAGTTTCAATATCCGTTCAAAATTTATCACAAAAAAAAGATATCCCGTATAACCTAGCTGTTGGTGGGGTCGCTAAGCAAACAATAATCAGAAAACGATATTCCACTAAATCGACTCTCATGGACCCTTAACTAACCACACTCACCAAAACCAATTAACTCTACAATAATCACTCGCTAAGAACCAATCAAAAACGCCATTCAATCGAACTGTTTTACATTGCAATTACACGATTCGATTATAATCAGCTAACTTTTATAGTTCCACAAGCCACGCTCAGTGATAAGACACGTCCAAATATTCAATATTTACTAATTTAATATTAAATAAAAACAAATAATAATCGTCGAATTATAAATAATAGTGATAATAATTGCTCTCGTATAGACCTCGTTAGTTGTGATGAGGGACGATGTGGAGCGAAAAACAGCGAGATACATGTGATCTAGAAGTGTGCTAACATTGTGAGCTGACAACTTGATGACAACAATGGAGATGTTGTTGTTGTTGTTTGTGTTGTTTCACTGGGCGAGTGCTGCTTGGTCTCCGGATATTGCACGAGGTAGGTGATGATCAACTTGTTTTATTTGTATATGGGTTTTAGTGGTAACAAATCGTCTCAATATATATATATATATATATATATGCATTTTCATTCATATATATAATCATTAAATGTATTCATAACTCACATTTAACCAATTCTTGGTTTAGTATATGCATAGAGGTGGTGATAATTCAATCAATGTACCAAAGACATGTTTCGATTCATTTCTTCATAAAGTCGTCATAAGCCCTAATAATCAACCATCAATCAATCGTATTGACTGATGCAAGTTTTAGTACTTTTTCATAGTTCATTTTTTCATTATTATTATTGATAATTGCAACGATGAATCGTATACGTATACCTACACAAAAGTATACGTAGCTTACAATATTGTTTTGAGATTTGTATGAGTTTTCTATAAGCATCTTTAAAACTAGTTTAAGTGACTTATTGTGTTCATATTTATTATTTTAATGATAGTAATATTATCATCATATTTTAATTTCAATTGTAACAAATTTTTGTAACCTTTGTACGTTGAATACGTTGACATACAGCATAAGATATTAGATATTATATAAGATTAAATGCTCAAATATGAAATAACGTTTATCTGTTCCACAGACCCGCTGTCAGAACTAAATCTCAGCCCAGATTTGGAGGTCAGAGAACAGCTCCAATACGTCAGAACACGTGATCTCGATGACGCAATCCTTGACGCAAAACAACGAGCCCTGAAGAACTTTCACCCAGACTCTGTGACTCCTCTAGAAACAATACACGACGCCGCGGAGGAAAACTTGATAGACAATAATAATAAAAATATAGATTTAGTTGATATTGTAGGAAACCGTGAGGAGGGAATTATTTCCTCTGATGATTTGACAGTTGGTATTGGAAAAAGCTCACTGGGCGATAAGCATGAGGTATTTGCTGAGAAACGGAGGAAACATTACGAAATTATTGGTGTAAATGATAATAAATTGTCAAGCGTATTAGTTGATGAGAATATAGAGAATGAAGGTAGTGATGTGGATAAAAAGGTTGGAAGTTCACAAAGTGAGACGGAGCATGATGATACAGATACAAGGCATGGTAAAAACTGGGTTAAAAAGAGAGAAACAATCAAATTTCCACAGAAGATTAGTGAAGCGGTGAAAAGAGCAACGAAAAATACAGAAAGAAAATCTCTTCAAGTTGGTAAAAAAGAAGCGAAGATTAGTCAGAGTAAAGGCTATGAAGTTGCAGAGAAAAATAAAACAAAAGTTGGATCAATGAATGATAACAAAATAGTATCCACTTTGAAGAAAACTACTAACAAAGGAAGGAAAATTGATAAAAATGATGTAAACGATTTTGATACAGACAAAAAATTAGCAGAATCATCAATTGGAAATGTAAACACGCGAAAAATGTTTCATAAGGGAATATTGAAATCTATTGAAAACTTGAAAACCATGTCATCAAGATCGAAAATGTCACCCACAAAAGTGATAGATGCAGAAGAATGGGTTAAAGAGGTACTCGGGGAAAGAGTGGACACAATCAGAGCACTCGGTGAGTATCTGATACAAGACACAGTGACCAGAGCTGAGAGAGTTGGGAAACTCCTCGAGGAGAAAAGTAAAATAGACACTTTGAAATACGGAGGTATGTTGATCGATTACGGACTGTCAAGAGCTTACGAAGGATTGAATCTCATCAAAGACAGAATTGCAAAATCACTGGTTCTTATCAATGAAACCAGTGATACTGAAGGAAATACAGATTCGGCGGCGATCAGAATGAGTGTGCCAGAAGAGAAAAGATATTCAAAAAAGACTCCAGCTACCAAAAAAGATCGAGTTTCTCCTAAACGAAGAAGTGAAGGTTTGGAAACAGCAAACAATATGAAAGGTCATGAAAATGGGATGACAGATGGTTGGTTAATACTAGCCGAAGGAATTACTAAATTCGAAGATGGCCTCAACATTTTACGAGAAAATTCAGATGGATCCATGAAAAATGAAGAGGAAGCAAAGATTATCAAAGATAATATTGGAAAGTTGAATGACATAGGGAAAGAAATTTTAACTTCAGAATACAATGGAAATGCACACCTACTTCAACAATTGTTGAAATCAAGTAAAGAAATTGTGAATGGAAAAATAAACAAAACCAGTGTCGATAGAATTGATGAAAGTGTTGATGTCAGAACCAAACGTGACACTCTGAATGTTGGGACTTCTTTGCTCTCCATCCGAGCTATGGAAAACTTTGCCAGAGACGCCGGAGTCAAACTTATGGACGACGGCATAGCGACGGTCAGAAATGTTGGTGATAGAATATTGATGCCTCTGACACTTTTCAAAAGATCCATATCGAATAATGTAAATGACGATTCTTTACAAAATGAAGTGAAACTTTTCTTCTTGTGTCTTGATGAAGAACTTCAGGAAAGGGGCTGGTGGCTTACGGCACCTTCTAGTGTGTGTAAGAATACATTACTTAATACAGGAAATATGGTTGATAGCGTCCAGAATATGGTTAAAAGAAACGCACCAATGATTCCGACCGATGGAGAATCATTGGTAGATGAGGAGATTTCCGAAGAAATAGAAAAGGTAGAGAAAATAATATTAGATACTATGGATCAAGTTTATCAGACAAGCAAAGCTATAAATGCGACTATAATGAGAGTGATACACGAAATAGAAATTCTCCTATCAGAGGGTTTGAATGAAATCAAAGAAGGCGAGACCATTGTAGAAAAAAGTCGTCAACATAGCGCAACAATGAAAATTGATAATCAAGTTGGAGTGTTGAGAATGAAATCAGGTAAAATGAGTGTCGAAATAGCATTGGATAAAGCAAGGGAAATCGGCAAGAAACTAATAGATAGGGGAATGCGACAAATACAAGAAGGAGAGGAGATGATACAAGAAAGTGTGATAAAGGCAACGCAAATCAATAGTAATCATCAGATAAAATTGCGCATGGCATCTGCTAAAGTTATCAAGAAATTGGAAAAAGCACAAGCTGTGATTGGGAAACTGATATCTGATGGTGAAGAAAAGGTGAAAGAAGGAGATGAATTGTTAGAAGATTATGCTAGTAGTCCTGTAGCTGGAAGAAGTGAAACTAATGCAACATCAACGGGAGGAAAAATGCAAGGAGGTAGCAACTTCAAGCCGGGAGGAAACAAAGGTGACGAAAAAGATGAGTCGAATAAAGTGAAGAATGTTATAATGGAATTGATAACAGATGGCGTGGACCGAGTGAAAGCATTTGAAAAGCTGACAGATGAAGATAATAGTGACTTTCAGGGCGAAAATTAGAGCAGGAAAAGAACTAGTGGATTTTCTAGTAGAAAAAGCAGAAGAAATCGGTGGATTTTTCATTACTGATGGTCTCGAAAGAGTTGAAAATGGTATACAACTGATGAAACACATTCTGGGAAAAGTCGGAATTGTTGGAGGACGAAAAACTAGAGATGGTACAAAAAAATCGATATCCAATCTGATGGGAATTAAAAAGAAGATTTCGAAACGAGAAATTTTCCAGTTTTCCAAAACAGAATCGAGAGAAAAGAACAATTATTCACAGGAAGTAGAAGTGAAGAGTCTGCCTCGACATAGAGAGGTCATTGTACAGGACGAGCATGGTAATGATGAGGAGAATGAAGACATCAGAAGCGATGAATGGGTAGAAACATTTAACAAATATCCAGAGAACAACATATCACATAGAGGTGAATCAGAGGCAGAATATTCAAAAAGAGAAGAAAATGACATACTAATAATAGCTGCAAATAAACAATTATCAAATGAATTTGTAACAAACGAACTGAAAACTATCGTAACTGGGAGTACTGACGGAAGATTGAGCGTGAACGAGAAGAAAAAAAATAAAAATCTCAAAATGAGTACTCGAAGTGTGCTTTTAGACACCCTCAACCGTATTAACAAGCGAGAAATTGCAAGTCCACTGGAGGACAGAGCTGGGAACAACGATTTATCAGCAGAAATCACAAAAGTGACGGATAAACTGGGTCAGAATCGAGGAAGGAATCAGACGAGACGGGCACACGAGGATAAACTGACAATCAAAAGGAACCGCAGTGCCAGATCTCCAGTTGGAGAAGAATCCGTGATATCGTCTGAATTAGGAGACGTTAATGGAAATGGGAGTCAACTGACGAGTAGTAGGCTGGAGGACTACGGAGACGAAGCAGGAGAAGAGGATAGCAAGCTACTTCCTGACGGATATACACGAGTGAAACAACAAGGGAGGAGAGTTGGAGGACAGACAGGGAGATCCTTGTCTACAGGATATGCAAGAGTAAGAGAACAAGTAGGAAGAGTATTCGGAAGAGGAGGTAAATTCCTGTCTGAAGGTTTCGCACAAGTTAAAGTACAGGGTGGCAAGCTACTTGGTATCGGGTCTACACAAGCTAAGGAACAGGGAGGAAATGTAGTTGAGCAAGGTGGACAACTTTTATCTCAAGGATTGCCACAAGTTCAAAAAGAAGGTGACAAGATACTTAATGACGGATCTGAACAAGCTAAAGATATAGGAGATAAATTAGAGGGACAAGGAGGCAAATTGCTGACTGAAAGCTCAGCTGCGGTTCAAGAAACAAGTGAGAAGCTTCGGGTTGACGGATCTACACAGGTAGCAGAACAAAAAGTAAAATCGCGGGGAAAAGTTGGCAATCTATCAACTGATGGATCTACACAAGTTGGAGAGCAGGGAAATAGAGTAGTGGGAAAAGGAGTGAAACGTATTTCTGAGGTATCAGAACAAGCCCGAGCACAAGGTGGCAGGATATTGGCTGACGGATCTAGACTGGTCTTGGAACGAGGAGGGAAAGCAATGAGACAAGGAGGAAAATTCTTGACTGCAGGATTATCTCAAGCTAGGGAAAAGGGTGGCAAACTCCTAACTGACGGTTATACACAAGTGAGGGAACAGGGAGCAAAAGTAGTGGATCAAGGAGTGAAGCTACTGGGTGACGGGTACGAACAGGCTCTGGAACAAGGTGGAAGAGTAGTGAATCAAGGCAGCAAATTACTGAGTGCTGGATACGAACAAGTGGTAGGACAGGGAGGAAAACTATTGGACCAAGGGGGAGAATTTCTGTATGGAGGATTAACTCAAGTCCAAGAAGGGGGAAGCAGACTCCTGGCCGAAGGGTATTCACAAGTTAAAGTAAACGGCGGAAAAGCAGTGAAACAAGGTAGCAAGCTGATAGCTCAAGCACAAGAACAAGGTGGGAAACTACTAACTGACGGTTATACACAAGTGAGAGAACAAGGAGCAAAAGTAGTGAAGCAAGGAGGGCAGCTACTAACTGACGGATACGAACAATTGAGAGAACAAGGAGGAAAATTGGCAGGGCAAGGAGGGAAACTTATATATGAAGGTTTGGCACAGGCACAAGATCAAGGTGGGAAACTACTGAGTGCTGGATTTGAACAAGTGGTAGGACAGGGAGGAAAACTCTTGAATCAAGGGGGTGAACTCCTGACAGAAGGATACTCAAAAGCAAGGGAACAGGGAGCGAAAGCAGTGAAACTAGGAGGCGAGCTACTGAGTGCTGGATTCGATCAAGTGGTAGGACAGGGAGGAAGACTGTTCGACCAAGGGGGTGAGCTCCTGGCAGGAGGATACACACAAGTAAGGGAACAAGGAGCAAGAGTAGTGAATCAAGGAGTGAAGCTACTGGGTGACGGGTATGAACAGGCTCTGGAACAAGGTGGAAGAGTAGTGAATCAAGGTAGCAAACTACTGAGTGCTGGATATGAACAGGGTGGAAAACTGTTGGGCCAAGGGAGTGAACTTCTGTATGGAGGATTGGCTCAAATCCAAGAAGGGGGAAGTAAATTATTGTCAGAAGGAAATACACAAATTGAAGTAAATGGCGGAAAAGCAGTGAAACAAGGGAGCCAGCTGATAGGTCAAGCTCAAGAACAAGGTGGGAAACTCTTAACTGACGGTCATACACAAGTAAGACAGCAAGGAGCAAAAGTAGCGAAAAACGGAGGCAAGATTCTGAGTGACGGATATGAACAAGTTAAAGAGCAGGGAGGAAAACTGGTTGACCAAGGCGGTGACATTTCATCTGGCGGTTTTGCTCAAACTCAAGAACAAGGTAAAAAACTCCTGGCTGACGGATATACACAAGCTAGGAAGCAAGGAGCAAAAGGAGGAAAGATTCTGAGTGAAGGATATGAAGAAGTTAAGGAACAGGGAGGAAAACTGTTAGAACAAGGAAGTGAAATTTTGTTTGGAAGTTTGTCTCAGGCTCAAAAACAATTACCAAAAGTAAAGAAACAAAGAGGAAAATTCTTATCTACTGGATTATCTCAAGGTGGCAAACTACTGGGTGTCGGATATCCACAAGTGGAAGTACAAGGAAGCGAAGCGTCATCTACTGCCACAGTCGGTGATCGAATACTCGAAGATGATGCAGCGGAAGATGATGCAGAGGAAGCTGATGCGGGTATGGTGCAGAACATAATCAAACGTCGAGCAGGTACACCAAGTGAGCAAGAAGAAGTTGTTATTACTCGGGCTCAACTTACACTCACGGAGGAAACCAAAACAATCAACGATCTAGACGATAGTAAAACTGAAAATGTCAAGCCAGGTACTTCTCAGTCAGTGGGTGGTGGTGTGATTGAAACTAATGAAACCACTGTCAAGATAAAATATATCATGGAAGATGACGAATCTAAAGAAAGCCAAGGAGTCGGTGGTAAAAATAGCAGCGTGCATGGAGTGTCTGGAGTGAATTTAACAGAAAACTCGCAAGGTGGAGAAGAGAAACAGGAGAAAAAACAGGTTCTGGAAGAGAACGGAAACCAAGTAAAGATGGACTCTAATATGTCAATTGGGACTAACATCTCAGGTGAGATAAAATCTGGTATCAGCGCTTCTTTGGTGACAGGAACCGGGGCCTCTGTGATGCAAGCGACGATTGACGGGAGTCGATCAGTGGTTCCTGGATTGTCCCGACTTGCTAGTACTGGAGGGGATCTGATTGGCGGCCTGAGACGAGCTGGAGAAGCTCTCGTTGGTGGGGTGAGAGAGGGCAGTAAAATCGTAGCAGGCTTTATGGAAAATCAGACTTCAGATGTAAGTGTAGCAGGAACGTTGAGAAAAATTGAAAAAGCGAGGAAAGAAAGAAAAGAGAGAAAAGAGAAGATTAGAGCAGAATACAAGAGGGAGAATGGATCTTCGAACAGTTCTTCTGATGGAAAAGTTGTTGACAAGGTGAATACACAAAATGGAGAGAGTAAAGAAGAAAGCGGAGATAGTAACGAAGATGCGAGTGACAGTATCGAAGATGCCCGGGATAAAAAAGGAGATGTAACGAATTCGGGGAATTTAATACAAATTTTCGTTAATATGCCAGACGGGAAAGAGATTAGGAAAACTGATGTGGATGGTAACGGGATAGACGCTTCTAAATTGGATAAAAATCTGGAGTCAAAGGTTAAATTAGAAGTCGGATCAGATTACAAGAGTGAAGTGAATAGTAAAGCTACAAAAGAAACGAGTGGAAATCTGGAAATAAAAGAAGATTTACAAATACTAAACGCTGGAATTGCACGCATCGTAACTGACGGAGAAACCCAAGCTCAAGATCTAGTCAAATCACAAGAAACCATATTCAAAGACGAAGCATCAGCAATCACAACCAACAGTGAACTAACTCAAGGTGATAAAGCAACTCTAAATATGCAATCCGAAATCAACAAAAATAACTATTTCAACAACGGGCCAGATAAATCATCACCCAGACAGAACATCCACCTAGAGAATGGCTTCGCACTAGCAAGGGGTACCGGAGGTATGCTGAGAGAAGCAGCTAGAGAAGGGCACAAGCTGGTAGACGCTGGTGTGACCAAGTTGGTAGTGACTAGCGGTAAACTGATCGAAGTCGGCTTAGCTCGAGCGCGACAGACCAGTGAACGCATTTTCTCAGCTGCACGAGATAGGCACAAGTCGGAGGTCGCGGTCGAGGGAAGTGCTAATGTAGACTTGGACAAGATGAATCAATATAGGAGAAACAACGGTTCGGATGTCAACAGTGGAGATGGCAATTCGATAAATGAATCGTTCCAGGAAAACAGCATAGTGATTACGAGTGAGGGTGGTGGTGGAGGAGGAGGAGGAGGTGGAGGAGGAGGAGGAGGTGGAGGAGGAGGTGGAAGTGGAGGAGGAGGTGGAGGTGGAGGAGGTGGAGGAGGAGGAAGTGGAGTTGAAGCTTCTTTCGGAGCCACTGGTGTACAATATGCAGGTGGTGATATCTCAGGCTCGATCGGTGGTAACATGGACATCGGTGGAGCACATCATTTCCACAGTGGTACCACTATACTGGGTGGAGGGTTTGTACACCTGGCTAAATCGGCCGGCGAGAGATTAATCGGCACGGCTAGGAACGTGCAGAAATACGTGACTGGATCGCGTAATGTGAGCGTGGACAGTAGACATTTCAGAAGTAGTATATCGCTGGGGACTAGAGGGAGGTCACGGAAGAGAGATGTGGAAAGTCAACAAGAAGAATACGCCATTGACGAAGCAGCTTCGGAAACGAAAGGAATTGACGAAGACAGGCAGGACGAAGGTGATAAGAAAACTGAAGAAAAATTAGAATCTCTGTTCGAATTGACCACGGGGAATAATAATCGATCTCACACAAATATTCATAGTGCCCATGGCAGTGCAGGTCCCGTTTCTCAACTTGCCAATATCGTTCACATAGTTAGTGGCCAGATTATGAAAGGTGGGGCCAGATCGATAGATTATGGTCTAGTAAAAGCAGCGGAAATGATCGACAATGGAATTAATAATCTTAAATCGGGACAAAATGTGGTGATTAACGGCGCAGCCTCTTTGAAGGTGAACGGTGAGAAGATGCTCCAAGGGGCGGAGGCTGTGAGAGAGAACGGAGAGAAATTGATGAAAGAAGGACCGAGATCGATGCTCGATAGCATGAACCAAGCTCGGGTGGATGGCGGCTACACGATGGTAAATGCGGGGAATAAGTTGACAGAAGCATTGAAAGTCAGCCACAGAATGATTGATAATGGTATAGACGTTGTTCTGAATAACACTGGACATCTCGTCAAACAGACTGGTGTCAGAATATCGCAAGCTGCGAAACGGTATCGTTATGTGGATGACAATTCCGGGGCTGATCCGCTTGGTCGGACAACGGATGGTAATGCGATCAAGGGTGGTTTGCAATACGCCCAAGAGACGGGTATGTCGATGGTGAAAGGAGTGCAGAAGATAGGAACGTATTAGTTAAACAAGTAGGTGATAGTATATCCAATATGGATGTAGCAATGCATTTTAATATTTCAATCAGTTAAAGAATTACTGCTTGTGTGTGAAATTATGGAATTGTATTGTGTGATGATGGATTGAATAAAACTATTAATGAATTTTAGAGCTGGATTCAAAACTGAATGAAGAATAGCTGCATTTGAATCGTGTGATGTACTTGATGAATGAAACATTATTGTTCTAAATGCTGTGAATGTAATCTAAATGTAAATCTAATGTCTTATATAGACTGGAGAGATACAAAAGACAGTTCACTCCACTCCTTTGTCTCTCCCCTTCCCACACCCTTCACCCTGTAGTACCGTCAATCACCGCTGAGAGTGCTGACAATCGTTAAGGTGATTGTGCTTGCGTCGACGGTAAGGCGGATGCTTGCCTTAGTTGTCTGCCAAGTACTCAAATTGACTAAGAATGTGTAGCGATGGTTGAAGTAACTGCAGGTAATAATGAAAGAGTTTTGAATATCGTGAAGTAACTTACATGGGACGTCTTGAGTATTTCTTTGAATAAATCATGGCAATACGAGATGATAACAAAGTCACGGTTTCTTACAACGTGAAAATATCCCTTTTTATAGCCGACCTCAAGAACAGTGATAGGATTTTGTGCTAACAACAATGGAAATACACAAATACTGAACATGTTGCCATGGTACTAGTGAATAGAGACCAATCAAAGTCTTTGCTAGCCAGGCCTAGGACGTTATCTCAAGTGACAGTCGCAGAAAGGGTCCAAGAATAAACATGAGTAGCGTATCCATGGCAACGGTCCACGGCCTGTAAGATCTCTCTTCGTGACTCACCGAGGTCGTAGGCGCGCACCGTCAGTCCGATGACCGAATCTAGAGACTCTCGCTTCACACGGCGCATGCGTGACGTCAGAGCTTCCCGCAGCGTCAGCTCTCCTGAACAACAACAACAACAACAGCTGTCAGGCACAAGGGTTGATCGAAACCCTGATCTGGGTAGCTCAGGCTTTAGTTCCTACCTGAGATCTCGTCCAGGTGGAACTTGTCGTCGTAGTTACCGTTCATGATCTCGTAGCGTATCTCATTGTTGGGCGCTTCGGCGTCCAGGTCCACGGCCTAGCGGAGACACAACGCATTAGTCACAGTCTACACGGTCCCCCTTAACAGCCCGCATCTTAGCTGAGAATATTTCTCTCAGGCTGACAGCATTCATAGTTAGGCTACACTTCCTACCAGTGTTGGCAAGTGCAAGACATTCTAAGAGTTCCAGTAACCACCACTAGATGGGGGACTTCTCCATATTTCAATTTTGACAAATTCTAGTTACATTACACATTTCGGCCAAGGAAAATGGGAGGACTGTAAAATTATAGGCAAATCAGGATTTCAAATATTAGTAAGCCAAATTGAACTTAAGGATGTGCCTTTGTAGTTTGTTTCTATTATCGTTCGTTACCGAGAATTTAACGATGAAAACCATCAAATCATATACATTTTGATTCAATTGTTGCTCCACCATGAAAGTATTATTCAAAAATTAGAAATCATTCGAACATTTTGCGTGTCGAGCATTTGGTTTTAGTAGATACGGGATACGATGTGTTAGCCTTCAGCCCTCACCTTGAGGAAAGCTCTGACTGTGAAGTTCCTGAGATCAGGCGTGAGGATGAACTCGAACAACGACCGTTCGAAGCGAGGCGTCTCGTCGTTGACGTCGAGCAGCTTAATGACGAGCGGGACAGTCGCGCGGTTACCGACACCTTCCATGTCCCGCGCTTCGACACTGAACCGGAACTCTGCGCAGAAACATTATCGATCGTCAGAAGTTTTCCTCCAGGAAAACTCAACGAATTTCATAAATTATTTTGAATGAGTTCTCACAAAATGCAATGCAATACCATAAAGAGAATCAATGCTGTATTGTCTGAAAGAGTATGATCTAATGTTGACGCAATATCTCAAAACTGATTGCCATCACTGAAGTAAAATGTCATTTTAATTGAAAAGCGTGAGATTATTTCGGAGATGTGAACTTTTCATTCAATTACACTGGTTTCTGGGAAATAGTTTGAGATACATTTCTCAATTTGTGTAAGCACCGTATATGCACCTCCGGCACATTGCTTACAAATTTATATTAACTATTTCTCTCAATTTTCGAAAACCAGTGTAATTGAATGAAAAGTTCACATCTCCAAGATAATTTCATTATCTTTAATTGATATGACATTCTATTTTTGTGAATTCAATAAGTTTTAAGATAATACGTCAATGAGTAAAATGAATGTGATGAAATTCATTGACGTATTATCTCAGAACTGATTGAATTTACAAAACTGAAATATCACAATAATCAAAGAGCATGAAATCATCTTGGAAATGTGAACTTTTCATTCAATTACACTGGTTTTTGAATATCGAAGAGAATTAGTAAAGAAACATTCCTCTATTTCTATAAACACCGCGCATTCACCCCTTAACTCAATGATTTCCACGAAGCTTGCTAAACCCACTGAGCCACCAGTGCCTGTAGTTACCTGCCGCCGCCTCGCGGTCGAACTTGTGGTTGTTGGTTGCCATGGTGACGACGCCCGTGATTGGGTCGAGGGTGAGGGAGGTGTTGAGGTGGCCGAAGATGCCCGTGTACTGCACGCGGCCCAACAGCCCGGTGTCGACGTCTTCAGCACGCACCTGTGGGCAGTACGAGGGGTTAACGACCAGAAAAATAAGAACAAAATCAAGAATATCACGGAAAATGAAAAAAAATCGGAAAATCGAGGAAATAAAAAAATGCCTCAAGTCACACAAATCAAGAAAACCACGTAAAATCGAAAAAATGGTAAAATCAAAAAAATACGAAAAATACAAAAAATCGCACGAATCAAGAAAATCACGAGGGATAAAAAAATCTCTAACAATGAAAAAAGATCGAAAAAATGAAGAAAAATGAAGAAAAAAAACGAGAATGAGAAGAAAAAAAACTAGAATGAGACGAAAAAAATAATCAATCAGGTGTACACTAAAATGTAAAATTGTTGACCCCTTGGGTCAGTACAACAGTCGCGTGTTAGGCTGGTTGCCATGGTTACGATGCCCGTGTACTGCACGCGGCCTAACAGCCCGTTGTCAACGGAGGACAAATGAATTCATAATGATGATCACAAATTGAGACGATGATTTTTTATTTTCTCTAAAACTAGAATGATAAACATTGTCATAATTTTTTATAATTGTCATAATTGTGAAATCTAGTTCAGGATTTTGATATCCTTCAACTTGAAATCCTGTTCGATAAAACAATGTTTGTTTCTGTTACAGGCATCTCCAATAAGCTTCTGCATCCACCAGTCTCAAGGTAAGCTGGACATTTACTACTTGTCCTCCACTTGTTGAACGTGAGTCTGTCGTCCCATGTAAAACACTTGACGAGAGGGAAAAATGTTTTAATATCCCCTAAAGTTACGTCGTTGGTCGCTCAAACAAGTGAAAATGAATACAAATTATTGGGCAATTAAATTATGTTGTCACCTCAACTTTTCCCATAAAAATGGCCCTCCAAGATATCTAGTTGTAGAAGACCTGCTCTATGAGTATTCCTGAACTTATCACCTGAAAATTATCCTAAAATTATTGGGTATCACCTAAAGTTACTATATTTGAGTTATTTATTAAAGAGAAAATTATTACGCGTAAATGTAATTTTAAGCTCGCACGCTTGTAGGCTTTCACAATTTGTTAATGTTTGACATTTGGACGGATAAGAAATATTTCCTGCACCAAGACTTCAAACTACTAGATTCAGAGGGAATCTAGGATCAGGGGTTGACGATAAGGTACCTGAACGACTCTGGTGCCGGCGGTAACGTTCTCTGGGAGGTCCGCCTGGTACTGGTTCTCCAGGAACACAGGAGGACTGTCGTTGGCGTCGTCGATGTAGACGGTGACCTGGGCCGAGCTGGAGAGAGAGGCGCCGGGCCCGACCTCTCGCGCCACGATCTACAACCAAATTTCATTCATATTATCGTAAGCCGTTAACTTGTAAGCTACCAAGGTCCAAGCTTTCAACGTGAGAAGCAACCAATCAGAAAGCCGAATCGATCGACCATGGAGTGCGGGAACTGGAGAAACTGACAACAGAAAAGACATTGGCAGCTGTTTTGTTAGTTCTCTACTACAATTGTGATTGGTTGGTTTTTCGTGCACGCGCCTACTTGCTGGTCTATCGTGAATAGAGCCTTCAGATATCACGTCGATAGCTACTCGAGTCAAGGACTACTTATACGTTAACGCTTTACCTCGAGACATTAGCTCCGAAAAGTCTTTCTTTCGTTTCAAAAAAAATGTTAAACTATATCTATTAGAAAAAGAATTTTATAATACTGACGATTTCTGTAAGAACTGATAGCGTGATGTGACATAGTCTTAAGTAAACTTTATGAACCTCACGGTTGTTGACGAAACATAACATTGTATCAATGTGTACTGTGAATAAAAATCTATCTATAAGTTTAAGTTAGCGTCGCATTGTGAATGGGCCGCTAGAAACTCTCACGATATGTATCGTAAGATGTTATCAACGGAAAATACAGAAAGGGAAATTCAAAGAGAAGAGAAGGTGTCCAAGAGAGTGACGCTAAGAAGATGTGATCAAGAGGAGGTGTCTACAAGGAGGTGTCCAAGAGAAGGTGGTCAAGAGAGTGACGCTAAGAAGAAGTGTGTTAGAGGATGGTGTAGCGACTGACCGTGAACAGCAAGTGGTGGCGCACCTCGTAGTCCAGCAGGTGGTTGTTGCGCACGAGGATCACGAAGTTGGCTCTGCGCTCGCCGACCGTCGGGCTCACCTCGAACGTCCCGTTGTTGTTCTCCAGAGTCAGCGAGAACACGCCGTTCTTGCCCTGGAACAGAACACGGTTAGAACACGGTCAGAACACGGCTAGAACACAGCCAGAACATGATCAGAACATGCCGTTCTTGCCCAGGAACAAGAATACAATCAGAACAAGGCTAGAAAAAGATCAGAACACGACTAGAACAATGTTAGAACACGGTTCAAAGCTACGATTTCTCCCGAGGTAAACCACCCCTCCGCCCTCCGCCCTCTGCTCTCCGCCCTCCGCCCTCCACCCTCCGCCCTCCGCCCTCCACACTACTACCCTGACTTCTAGTCAGTATATATCATCAGTACAATGATTTGAACGATATTCCATTTGATCGAAAGACCGAATTATCGAACTGTCAAACAAAGATTTTTGTGAAAATCGGATTTCGATATAACGATCTGTCGAACAAAACAGTTATCAGACGAAAGAACTGTCAAAAATATGGTATTTCGAACGATCAGTTTTTCGATCATTTGACGTGCCTCTAGCCAGTACCGCTTAGTGACACGTGACTTACCATGTTGTCGTCTCTGATCTCCGTGATGTAGGGCTCCTCGAACTGTAGGGCCGTGCCCTGGGGGCTGTTCTCGGCTACCCGCGCCACGTAGCTGCACACAAAGACACGTACATATCAGGGGCAGGCGGGACAGTAGGCTTCGGTGCCATTCATCCCTCCACTGTCACCATTGTTGAGAGTACAAAAGGAACTTCCGTTCCTTGTTTATTGTAGGGACAGACGGAATAGCAGATTTCAGTGCCATTATCCCCACCACGTTTACCATTGTTGCGAGTGAAGAAGTGAGTTTCATTCCTCGTTAATATCAGGTGACAGGCAAGATGAACGTCGTAAAAGTCTTGAATGCTATTTATCCCACAACTATCACCGTTGTTGCGAGTATAGGACAGACGACCTTCTCGTTCATATCATTCTTACCATCGTTCATCACTCGTTCATGTCATCTTCATTCATCCTCTCAGATTATGAACAGCATGAACGAGTACAGTATATGAACAAGGGATGGAAGTCCCCGGTTCCTGGTTCATATCAGGGACAGTTGGAACAGGTGGAGCAACAGACTTCAGTGCTATTTATCCCACCACTGACACCATTGTTGAGATTACAGAAGGAGTTTAGTTCCTCGTAATCAGGCGGCAGTGGGTCACGCGTTTTCTAATCAATCGGAATAACGAAGCGTCACAAACAAACTGCCAATGCTTACTTGGTGTTCTCGAAATACGGTGGAGTGTTGCCCAGTTCTCCCAACAGCAGCGCCACTTGCACCGTCGTCGACATGCCCGGAGGTTCGCCGATCCCCGTCTTGACCTCTTGCGCCACGATCGTCAGGAGGATGGGCTGGTTGACGGTCGTTATAGTAGACAGCTCCTTTAGCGGCCGAGACAGCGTCACGTTACCTGAACGAACACATCTGAGCTATCAGCGACCACACCAACAGCTGGGGTATTTGGGGGTACGATTGATGGAGAATGAATATGGAGATATGATGATTGCAAGGACATTTACAGAACACATATTTCAGACGTTGGCTCATACGGTGTTATTACTTGGTGTGACAGAATTGTTCTGTGATTTGAGTTTTGAATGTAGTTCAACACAATAGGTAAAAGCCACAACATTTGTGTCGATAATTTCATTTCTGTGATGGGATTGAGAAATATATTGATATCTGTCAGCTCCGAGCTCGAGACACCATAATGATGGACATTTTCTATTTAAAAAATCCACTTTGCCGGGAATCAAACCTAGGAATCCAAGTACGAAGGCAGTGATGCTAACCATAGACCTAAATCTTGGCAATTCCCATTGGTCACTTTTACTTCCATTTTGTCAAATTTAGACAAAACTCCATACATTTTGTCAATTTGACCACTTAGGTCAAACCGACTTGCGGACAAATAGTCTCTCTTCCCCTCTAGTGACGTCATTCTTACCCGTCTTCTCGTCGATGTCGAAGTAGGATGTGAAGGGGTTCCCCTCGGAGACCAAACCGTATCGTAACGCGCGCGGGACTCCCCGGTCTCCGTCCTCGGCATGGACCCTCAGCACCGTGTCACCCTGGTAACAGGTCAACACAGGTCAAACACAGGTCAAGACGATTAGAACTCGGTCATCTTATATCAGATTGAAGTTGAAGTAATAGGTTGAATAATTATTCAATAAGTCATCATCCTCTCAATCCGATTAATTGATCACCGTACGCCAATTTCTTCATACAACATCTTACCAAACCATTTTTGTCTTTCTCAGCCCTCTTGATACCAATCTCGACCAAGGTGTTTATTGGATGAGCGATAGCGAAGACATCCATCCTACTCTTATGAAGATTTGTCTGTGTATGTTTTCTTTTCTTTTTTTGTTATCATTTTACAGGTCGCAGGGTTTTACTGATCGACATGAATATTTTCCTGTAGACCAAGACTTATGCAACTTAGAACTGTATAGTTTTGGGATTAAATCGATCGGACCATTTTTTAGAAATATCATCTCAAAGTTTTGAAGACCCTCATAAGAATTTCGATTACACTGTATAAGGATATCTCGCTCATCTTGCAACGCATATTCTAGTATCGTAAGATATTATCCCAGGATAGCTTGAGAGTGCTCACCTTGGCAAGCTTGCTGTCCAGCCGCGTGACCGGCGGAGCCAGCGTGAACACGGGGGGCGTGTCCTGGACGTCCTGCACGGCCACGGCCAATCGGAAGCCGGCCAGGTTGCGCGTGTCGTCACCAGGCTCCACGTACGGGTCCTGGAACATACAAGGCGTTAAAACTATCGTACCTAGGATTATAGCTATCGTAGCGATAGATTATAGCTATCGTACCAGTAGATTATAGCTATCGTAGCGATAGATTACAGCTATCGTAGCCATAGATTATAGCTATCGTACCAGTAGAGTAACTATTATAGATACGCGTAGCGAAGATTTCATATGAGCTTTTTTTTTTGGATTTATTGTCACAGTGACAGGTCGCAGGGTTCGACCGATCAACATGAAACTTTTTTCTGTACGTACGAAAACTTATCCAACTTGGAACTGTATAGTTTTGGGTCAGATCGATTGAACCAATTTCAAGAAATATCATCTCAAAGTTTCTAAAAATCCCATGAGATTGGGCTGAACGGAAAAAAATTAAATGTGAATACAAATGTGAAACATATCTGCCTGAAGAAAATGACTGAGATGACTTTGTTATTTATTTTTTATTCTTTTCAATTGTTTTATATAGTGGGACTAATGCACTGTATACAGATAGTGAGAATAGAGCAGAAGACCCGTAGAAACATGTGCCTCAATGACTTGTAGGAAGACGGATTGAACTGACCATAGCGTAGACCATGAGCGTGTACATAGACTTCAACTCGAAGTCCAGCGTTCCCTTCAAGTAGATCGTCCCGTTGACGATGTCTGGACCGGCCAGGGACTGCTCCAGACCGAACTCTGGAGAACCCTGGAAACATCCAACCTGTCAAACATCCCATCGCTAGAAACACTGGAGGTACAACTCCGTGATGAAAACTCGCACCACGTGATGGCATTGGATACGAAGTGAATGTAGAATTCAGAAAAGGTGATTCACTGATACCAATCAACCATTTCCAGTGAAATGATCATCATTTTATTCCATTCCACATTTCATAAATATCGAGAATAAGGGCTTTTATAAGGACCCTATAAGGGTCCCTATTCTCTAGATTCAAATGATTCCACTGAAAATGGCTTATTGTTATTCGTAAATTACCTTTCCTTATTTTATTTTATTCCTCATTTCATGAATGTCGAGAATAAGGGCCTTTATAAAGACCCTCATAAGGACCCTTATAAGGACCCTTATAAGGGATACTTTTTCTCGAGATTCCATTAATCCACTGAATATAACTGATTGTCATTCGTAAATTACCTTTCCACATTTCATTTTATTCCACATTTCATAAATGTCGAGAATAAGGGCCCTTAGTAGTAGAAGTATTAGTAGTAGTAGTAATAGTCCCAGAAGTAATACGAAAGTGAAGATTGGGTTTTAGTCGGTAAATTAGTAGTAGTAGCAACTTAGTAGATGTACTAGTCCTGTAATTACCCTCAGCTCCAGACTGGCATGCCTGGTATTCCCCGGATTCCTCCTCGCCAGCACGAAGTCCAGAACAGTCCCCCTCTTCGCGTCCTCCCGCACCACGATCAGGCTCGGCTGATGAGGGAACACGTCACTGCGTCGGGTCGTGCCGTTCGTGCCCTTGATCGTGCAGCTGATCGTCGTCGTGTGACCTTGCGTGTCCTTCACGCTGACCTTCAGCTCGTACAGCCGGCCTGCCTCGAGGCTACGGGACAGCACCACGTTAGCCTCGCAGTACGAGTGGTTGGCGAGGCAGGGCAGGTTCTCGGCGCGCACTATGGTGTCGCCTGTGAGAGAGAGAGAGAGAGAGAGACAGAGATATTGACGCCTGTGATAGAGAGAGACAGTATGATGGTTATGCTGGCGTCGATGTATATATATATATATATATATATATATATATATATATTGTTTGCTGGAGGCTTATTTCTTGGTCATGTTCTCGATAATTCAAAAGAATTTATTATGTTATTGATGATCCTATAGGAACGCGTTGGCAAATAAAAATATTGATATTTTATTCTCCACATTACTTGGTTTCATTCCTGAATCATTTATATATATATATATATATATATATATATATATATATATATATATATATATATATATATATATATATATATATATATATATATATATATATATATATATATATATATATATATATATATTATGTTAACAACTTTCTGATTAACCACCAGTAGGCAGTTATAATAGTGTGATTTGAAACTGTTAGAAAATCGCGACTCCTCCCGGGACTTGAACCCGGATCTCCAGTTTTCCAGTCTGACGCGCTACCCATGACGTCAGAGAGGAAAGTCTTCTTGAACAGTTTCAATTTCCCATATCTTGACGGGCAAGCTTCGGACTATCGCTAAGAGATCGCGCTCGTACCTTGTATGTCGAAGTGTAAGGGGAAGTCGTGCTCGGAGTCTCTGCCCCGCAGCCGGTAGATGGCAGTGCCGACGTCCGTGTCTACAGGCACGAGTAGCATCCTCATGACCGTGGAGATGTCGAACAGAGGGTAGTTGTTGGCGCGCACGTGGACTGCGCAGGATGCGAGTAGCAGGGCGATCAGGAGATGCATGGCGGTCACTGTTGGGGTAACAGGGTGATAATGTTGATACAGAAAGCGAAGTGTGTATTGATTAGTGATTGTTATAATATGGGAACAATAGTTTTGTATCAAGTTCCGATATTGGTAGATGAAAAAAATGTTTCTGGAAAAGGCCCAAGAATTTTCGAAAAAAAATTTAACAATCGGAAAAAATATTAAAGGTGATTCAAAAATGTTCCCAACTGAACTCGCGGAAAATATCAATAAGAATAGTCAAAAATAGTCTGGCAAATATAGTTTAGAAAAATTTGAAGGTTTTTTGACAAATTTGTCAAATTTTCAGAAGAGTTTTTTTTTCCAACTACTTCGTTGCATGCATTAAACTTAATTATCGCAGAATTAGGTTCGTCAAAGGCTTATTTATAATCAGATTTTCGTTTGATGTCTAAATGACTTCAATCGATAACAAAACTTGGCACCACCACTTAAACCATTCAAAACTTGGCCCCACCACCGATATTAGCAACATTCAAAACCCAACCTCCTCATCCCAGTAGTCTAAATCACATACAGCGT
The DNA here is from genome assembly GCA_907164805.1 of Brachyptera putata. Taxonomy (NCBI): domain Eukaryota; kingdom Metazoa; phylum Arthropoda; class Insecta; order Plecoptera; family Taeniopterygidae; genus Brachyptera; species Brachyptera putata. The sequence goes on from OU015473.1 coordinate 556,030, forward strand.
TTTTCCAACCTTCACACATCTATTGACGTATCGACCGTCCGTCTCAACGCTTATCGACCAACAACGACCGGTAGTTTCGATACTTCGTGTCTCTTGGACTGACCGGATACAGACAAGAAGGCATTGGAACACGTGAGATCGTGTGAGCCACACTTGCTCTATACGAGCGACCGTCCCCCCTATCCTACACCACTAACACCCGGATGGTTCGAGCCTTCATATCTCGTGTGCAACGAGCACCCTCAAAAGATGAAGGTTCCGAGCGACCGTCCCCCCTATCCCACACCACCAACACCCGGATGGTTCGAGCCTCCATATCTCGTGACGCGAGTAAACTTTCAAAGGTTATGATTTATTAAGGTGATTATTCAGCAATACGAGGGGAGAAAGTCACGACATTTTTTAAGGGTTCTGAGTTTTTAGTCTTTACTGTTAACTTCTTTGAACCGTGAGTCGTCATAATCTAATCATAAGCAATCATTCGAAGTCACACACAGTGAGAGAAAATACCTTCTTTGTTATTTGGCATCATTAGATTTTTTCATAATTATTACTCATTATTCATAATTAAAATATGGCTTTGTTCGCATATCAGGACTAAGGATCCCCGTGTAGGATCGTTCGGACGGGCACCACAAGGGTGATATTACCAACATAAAGAGAATAAGTTTAACCAATTATATAGCTCAATCTACAAACTTCTAATAATTCTCTTTATTTACGGTCAGTTTCCTCAGAAAAATGAAACTGACCAGTTTTATTTTGTTTACACAGTTTATTTGTCAAATGGATAGAAATAATTCGACTATAAAAGTACCAGGTATACGTAGTCAGTGTTGAGAAATGGAACTTGTAAAAACTAACAAAATAAAGCAAGCGCATATCTCAACAATGTCATCCATTATAAATATAACATTGTTGACAGTTTATTTGTAACATTTGGTCGGCCATATTGGAATGTAGCAGCGCCTTCTGTTGTTACTTTTAGTGTCGAATAGCAGAACCACATTGTCGAGATTCACAGCTTCCTAGATTCGTTGGTGCCGAATGAAATATATTCAATATGATCAAGGTGTGTGGTTTTCAATTATACTTTATAAAGATGTCTCGCACTTCTTACAACGCTGTGTTCTCCTGGTAAAGATGGAATCCATGTTGAGGTGTCAAGGAAAGATCTGTGACTTGACCTCTCCTTATCAGGGTTAAATCCTTGCACAACAACCCTCCAGGCAAGGGTGGAAACAAGCATTACCAACCCGACTAATAACTAGGAGTCATGATTCTTATGACTCACGCTCCGTCCTTATCTCTCTCTCTCTCCCTCTCTCTCTCTCTCTCTCTCTCTCTCTCTCTCTCTCTCTCGCTCGCTCGCGCCTCGAGTGTCCACGGAGAGCCGTGATTGGTTGGAGGAACATGCGATATTGTGTGAATAATGATGGAACAAGAAACTCCTTGAAACGTAATTCGTCACGCAGAAACAAAGAAAACAAGAAAATTACCAAGTTTTTTCTTTCTTTCGATGTTGCTTAACGACCCCAGTCTCAATAGGGTAAAACTTTCCCGCCAGGGGGACTTTACATTCATGATTGATCATAACATTTGAACAGAGCACGATATGAAATCAGCTTATACATCACAAGATGCAGACAATTACCTATCTGTGGAAAATGATAATTAAGTGGAAAGATCACTTGTATGTAACAGTAACACTTGATTTTTTAGCCCTTGGTTTTCACCTCACAGCGTACCGTTACATACAAGTAACACGTAACATATTGTGAAGTGTTCATTATGGATCGACAGTACTTTATAAGATACTTCTCTGAATGGTGTGAAGCAGTTTCAATACAATATGTGCATCCAGAAATCCACTGAGATTCTCTATAAGTCTCGTTTACACTGAAAATACGACGCTGTGGGTGGGTTCCCCTTGAAGACCCCAACAAATCTCCCAGGCTATAAGGGGGTACGAATATTGACGAAGATTGGGTACGAATGTGAGGTTGACCGTGACTCTATAATAAGACGAACGAGCGTCACCCATGCACTTCCAAAACTCAACCGAAACTCGGGCCGTTTTACAGGATATAAACAGGCAGATACATATTCTTCGAATAGTCGGTCTCTGTCACCATATGCTGTTGTTGTTGTTGTTTTGTCGCGAAGCCTAAACCAACCCAAATAACCCAATCTTACTAATTTAATGAACCTAACCTGTCCAAACTAGCATAAACTATATACCCTAACTGAAGAAACATCCTAGACTGAATTATTCTAAACTAAAATCAATCCAAAACCTACTTCCAATTCGACGAATAGCAAGTCCGAATTTAATTCCATGGCATTGTCTTTGTTAAAAGCAAAGACCCTATTATCGTAACTTAGTTAACGAAGTTAGATAATAAGGTCTTTGGTAAGTGTTCCTAGCTCACGGTCTTCCAGAACCCAGTCTGTTTTGGGTCTGAAAACAAGCTTCATTATAGAAGGCCGTGCCACAACTGTCAACAAAGCAGTCATGTTGTGACATTTATACACGATTTACTTTTTATAGACACCTAATATGGATATATTTATACACATTTACACATACTAACATTTTGTAAGTACTTTTACAATACTTATTTTCTATATAAATATATTAAAATAGATCTAAAGCACGCTTTTGGGAGTGAAAAACCAATTTTGTAATACCTGTCCAAATCAAAAATGAAAAGAACCAACGCGCATGCGTCCATGTTAGGCGTAAACACGGAATATAAACAAAGAAACAAAGTCAAGATGTTTAATGTCAACGAAGACATCCATGGACCGTTATCAATAAGTCAAATCGTCACAACTGACAGCTTCATGAGATCAACCCGAATCACGCAAGAAGTCCTCGAGGATAGAGACAAGTGTAGTGTTATTCCTGTGGGTGCGAGCGGGAAGAAAGAGGGAAGAGAAGACTGGTTCAGGCCTAGGTATCGCGTCGACCTACACGGCCACATCCGCTGGTGGATTGTCACACCGGAAATGATTTTAGATACTCTGGTTTTATATTCCGATGTTTTGAAGATACCTTTACTGAGGCCTCCGATCACGATTGAAGAACTGGCCACCGAATTGAAAAGGAATTACCCGGTATGTCCATTAAAGTATGCGATATTTCATGAGATATGGGACAAATTACAATGTCTGCGCGAGATAGGTTTAATAGCTAAATACGGTACTAAATATCAATTAATATCATTACCAAATATAATCAATAACTTACCGGTAATCTCACAATATCATATCAGAAATTTCTGGTTGAAATACCGTGAACTTTTAGCGAATTCGAAACTATGGAGCCAGAAATCTTGCCGCGAGATAAATCAAGAGAGAAGTGTTTTGAACGTGGAAAGAACAACTAGAAATAAGATATATTACACGAATAATGTTACTGTTGGTAACAGTCGGGACGGATGTTCGAGTTTGTTCAGGATCGGTTCGAAGCTGCCGAGCGTTTTGGTTGTGAGGGGTTGGGGCGAGCATTACTGTCAGGATGCGAGGAAGTTGTCGACAAGGGGGATGAAGAGGAAGACCAGGAGGGATTTCCTGACGAAGAGGAGGATGTGTGAAGAGGAATCGGGACCGGGAAGAGGGAATAAATGTGCCAGACTCATGGATAACTGTCATATCGATTAGGAACCATCCTGCGGTGATGTTCTTTGTGCTGAATTATATTCAATAATAATTGATTTTACAATTGAAATAATGAAAACCTTTCTATAATTATTTCGTAGTTTGTGAGGATGTGACTTATGGGACGGTTCCAAGAAAGCCGGATTTTGCCAATGCATCACTTTTTTTTTAAATAACATCGAAACTTGATACAAAATCATTGTTCCCCAATTAAGGCTAAGGATGGAAGTAGGATGGTTTGAACGGGGCACCACAAGGGCGATCTTACCACCCCATTTTAATCATTTAGAACCAATTAACTTCAACAACAGTACTGTGCTGTCTTTGACCACACGTTTCCGCCCGCAGATAAAAGTCTTTCAGTTTCCAAAAATCCGGAACTGAAACAACTGAAATTAGGAGTCAACCTGACTATAAATAGTTTGATCTGCATATCTATAGAGATCTAGGATAGATAGACAGATATTTATTGGATTCCCTTGCGAACTAGATGTAGATAAAAGTGGCTACGGTACCGGTGACATTGTTGAATTTACAAAATCCATAACATTCTTGCAGAACAAATGCCTCAACTAACTTAATATATCTACTGAGCCGTGTGTAGCATTGTTGAGCATTGTTGTTATATATAGTTGGATATAAAAGCGATAGTTACGTGACAGGCAATTGGAACCATGGACTCAGATTCTGACCGCGGAAATATTTCACTTGGAAGAAGCGAGTCGGTACACCTTCTTTATGTTATGATGAAGTCTGTTGATATCACAACATGTGGGCTATGTATGAAAGGAAGCGGTCGTGGGTGCTGAAGCTAAATACATTCTTACTTGACTAAAGCTTCTTCTGTTCTTTTTTGCCCCAATTCAAATAACATGAAACGCAAAAAGCTCGATATACTTAGGTCCATATGAGATGAAGGCTTGAACCACTTGCGCTAGTGATGTATGGTAGGGGGGACGGTCGCTCGGAACCTTCATCTCTCTTGACCACGTGTGATAAGAAGCCTCGAACCACCCGTGTGCTAGTGATGTATGATAGGGGGGACGGTCGCTCGGAACCTTCATCTCTCTTGACCACGTGTGATATGAAGCCTCGAACCACCCGTGCGCTAGTGTTGTATGATAGGGGGGACGGTCGCTCGGAACCTTCACATCACATGGATCTATACATGCAAATGATGGCGAATATTCATGAGGGGAATAAGTACAAGGACGTCGACCGGCGTCTTGACCGGACAAAGCGTCGTGACGCCGTCGCAATGACGTCAGTGATCGATCGTGCTGACCGCTGGCCTACCGTGCCGTGCCGTGAGGAGGTGACCGCTGGCCTGCCGTGCCGTGCCGTGCACAGGTGAAGGGTTATAGCCGACTGTTATCTAGGACATTGCATATCGGCCCGAAGGAATACTACCTCTTTCAATCAGAGCGGTATGGAGGGGGGGATTGAAGGAAATCTAGATATTAACTTATATATTTATATATATATATATATATATATATATATATATATATATTGTTTCGTATGTTCTCGCGGTCGAATGTAGATGGTGAACTCTTTTCTCGGGACAACCACGTTTGCTCTTTCGGATACAATTGCTGGATTGGTTTCACGCAGCCTGCTGATCAACACGGATCCCTGAAGATGACAAGTGCTATCTTGTCGAAACGTCGAAACAACGGATCTTTTCAGATCCAACCATTGTATCCTGAAGAGCAGACATGGTTGTCCCGAGAAAAGAGTTCACCATCTACATTCGACCGCGAGAACATCCGACGTCAATAGATCTTAGTTAACAATACATGGCACCGTTAAACCCAATGTAAATAAATAATAATATCCGTGTTTATGACAATAATTATATTGTACTTGATTTATATCGTGATAGAAATACTAGTGACTGGTGAGTGAATGAAATGGCAGCAGGCTGGTAATGGATATCCATGAGTGAGTGTATCGAGCATGTGTGAGTGTACCGAGCACGTGTGTGTGTGTGTATGTGGGTCAGTAGTGAGTGCTGCATTATTAACCACGCGTGCCGTGTCACTAGCCACGCACCGTGGTACTAGACCACTTGCACTGGTGACACCTGCGGTCTACAGTACAGGCCCGCTTGACCAGCTTCTATTGGTGGCGGTGAATGATGGATGAGATGATGGGATGGAAGGTTGTTTTATCAGGTGTTTTTGGATAAATGGAAGGAGTCGGTCGTAGCCTGTTGTTAGGGAACCATATCAGTATTGACCTGAAGGACATAGTTGAACCGCGAAAAGCCCCTGTCAGATGGTCGACCATGGCGGGATTAGAACCCCGGTCTCCTGAATGACGGTTGTACAGTCTCCTTTTCCTTCTCTCTATATAGATTTAGTTATTACTGTTAACCATGACAGCATTAATATATCGTTAGATTTAATGTCGTTTCGTCGATGGCCTGTTAATGATGGCGCATGGGATGAAAGCATGTGTAGTTTCTTTGGGTAACTGGGGAGAGGGCGGTCATGGCCAAATTTTTAGGCACCGTCCCGTGCATCCAGCCTAGACTACCCCGAGGGAAACTCGTGAAAGAAACCTGTTACAGAATTTGGGCGGTGGATGGAGGAGATCGACTGGAGTTCTTATCGGTGGTTGAATTGGGAAAGGGGCGTTACCTGTGCTCATGGGCCTTCTACTACCTGAAGGACATAGTTGTACCGGAAAACCCTGATCATTGTTTCGACCACGGCGGAACAGACCCTGTCCCCCTGAATGAGGTTTACGTCTCCTTTTCCCCTCCTATATATATTTTTATATTGGGGGCAACACGCCTGTTATGATAGCGTAGTCTATTGCGTCGAGGATGATTAAAGAAATGATGGGGTAGGATGAAGGTTCTTGGGTAATGGGGAGGAAGCGGTCATGGCCGAATTATTGTAGGAACCATCCCAGCATTAGCCTAGACTACAGAGGGAAACCATGAAAAAAACTGTGAAGATGGTCGGCGGCGGGGATCGAACTGGGTTCTCCTCGCCTCCCGGATCACATGAAGCGAGCGTTACCACTGCGCTACATGTGCCGATTCTACCATCCTGACAGGGGTACATCGCGTACCGGAATACCTGAATCATTGTTTCCCGACCAAGACCATATGGATGAGAGGACAGTTCTGAAGCGGCACCTCTTGGCTGTCTCAACACTTCGAAGTGGTATCGTCAACAAATAGATATAAATCAATCAATAATTTCAAATCAAAAACAAGGAACTCTGATATCAAGACTGCGTTGTCTATAACCACACCTTTTCATCGTAGATACCAAGTTTTATCAGAACACATTGTTAGTAGAAAACGTTTTTGTGATATGTACTTATAATGTGTTCCGGACTTTCGGTAACTGAAGACTTTTAAGTGTGGTCACAGGCAGCGTAGACCTGGTGTCAAAGTTCATTGCTTTAATTTGAAATGATGATGAAATGGGGTGATGAGATCGCCCTTGTGATGCCAAGTTTTGTTGTTATCAAGGATCAAGTTTCGATGTTATTAAAAAGAAAAATCTGGACATTGCCAGCATTGATATTAAAAGTGAAACCAAACACACGAATCAGCAACAGGTCAACAACAACGACAGCAAAACAACAGGACAACAATAACAACAACAACAACAACAACGAAACACCAGAAACAACAGAAACAGAGCCTAATGAACTTTATTTCCAGTCACCAGCGATGTGCATAAAAACATGTAGGCCTAATCATTACCAATATCGATCTTCCCGGTCTTTTCTTTTTCTGGCCTACATTTCACCCGAGGCTCATTAATTATAGACAGCCAGGAGTGATTTGTTTCGATATACGCCGCGCTTCCCGAGCACACCCGAGCACACCCGAGTACACCCGAGGACAGCCGAGGACAGCCAGTGAAGACAGTACACTCTCATGGCTGGGAACAATCAGTGTGTACCCCTCCACTAAGATTAGTACCTACGCTCACCACTGGAGGAGGTACTGTCCCTTCCAGGCTGGGTTGATTAGAATCCTGAAGATGAGAGGTGCGATCCAGCCAAAACGACAGTAACGTCTGTTTCATCTGATCGTCTGATTCAGCGATTGAAATTCACCGAGCTGCGAAGAAGAATCCCTGATGATGGCAAGTCAGATCCTGCCGAAAGATTGGAAAAAAAGACAAGGTCCCGAAAGAGCAAACGCGGTCTACCCGAGAACATAATACAACATATATATATATATATATATATATATATATATATATATATATATATATATATATGTATATATATAATATATATATATATATACATGTATATATATATATATATATATATATATATATAATATATATATATATATATATATATATATATATATATATGTATATATATATGCCTATAAGTATACCATCTCCTCATCTGCCAGCGAGCGAGTGGGAGGATAGGAGCGAGTAAGAGCGAGTAAGACCGAGCGAGTGGGAGTTAGAGCGAGAGTGTGGGAGAGTCTTATAGTGTCCTCGCAGACAAAGCCTGGCAGCCAAGAGTCATTACTCACGGGAACTCTGCCAGCTAATAATAACAACAATACGGCTGAGAACAGCTGTTGATTGGCTTTCAGCGGAGCTTCTTGAGGCGAGTTAAGAGCGCTCGGCAGTCGAGTCGATCGTTAGGGGACGAGCTCTGTGAGGCTTGAGATGTCAATATTAGGATTGAGACGGAATGAGGGTAGTTTTGATCACTTCAAAGTGTTATGAAAAGAACATTGGAAGAAGCAGTTCATGCGTTGTAAGATGTGCGCGCCATCTATGTATAGAATGTAGTTGAAAGTCATGTATATATATATATATATCCCGACCATCTTTACAGGGGCTTTTCATGGTTTCCCTCTGTAGTCTAGGCTAATGCTGGGATGGTTCCTACAATAAGTCGGCCTTGACCGCTTCCTTCCCATTATCCTTCCCATTACCCAAGAACCTTCAACTCATCATCCCATCATCTCATCAATCATCCATCCGACGCCATTAGATCTGCGCTATCATAACAGTGCGTCGTTAAACACAATATAAACACAATATATATAATTACTTCAATAGCTCTCTGATTAACCACCATTAGGTTATTATGATGGCATGATTTTTCGAACAGTTTCAAATCATATCCATCTATATAATATATTTATGAAAAAAAAATGTTTTTCGTGATTGTGGACTAACCGGTCGTCCTATCGGAACGCGGTAAGGACTGTTCGATGGAACGCAAAACACTTCATCTCGTCGCCCTTTAACACTTGAAAACGTTTCTGACGAGATCCTTCAACCAGTCCCAAGCACTCTTAATGTATATTCTCCGTGGCAATGAAAATGACGTCGACTCAGTTCATACGGAGACAAAAGGAAGAAATGTTTCAAACAAAGAATTGTTCTGATTAGCAAAGCTTGGCTTATAATCCGTGTAACGTGTGCTCTGTGCTCCACAAGTCAAGCCGCGTGACCAACTTCACAACAATACATGTTCCATATAAGTTACTGGCCTTGTTTCATCTGCGTTGTCTGAGTGATCACTTAGTTGTGTCCTAACTCTCATGGCGTGAAAACCCTGTGGTGAATTCCTGTACGAATTGTCCAAGTGAACACTTAGGTCCATCTCAAATGTCCTATATTCTACTTCATATTTACCTTATGATATTTAGATTTTGTTTATGAATTCGTTGATTATGTGATGATTAGCGGATATTCTTGTTATCACCCTTGGCTAAATCCAGACTAACAGTTATTCAACCTCAACAGCGACCAACAGGGCAGTTTGTAACAGGGACGACGTTGAGGGATCTAAGGTGGGGCACGCGCCTCACCGATCAACATTTGCGCCCCAACAATAGTGTATCCTTCTTTCCAAAAAAATATGTGTGAACCTACAAATAAAACACAATAGGGTCTACAATATTCTGCTGCGAGAAATCGCGAAAATGCCCATAATGATTAAAATATCGGAAATAACTTCGGAAATGTCCATGATGGTTCAATTACTGGACTTCAAAACTGCTCACAAAAATCACTTCGAAAATGACCTTATTACAGACGATCACTTCTGGGCTCCAGACCCTCTTTCAGCTTGTGGCTGGGTGGACATTTCTTTCCTGTAAACTGCCCCCCCCCCCCCCCCCCCCCCCCCCGATACACAAATCCTAACGACGTCTCTGGTTTGAGAATACCCAGTTCGGATCAGAAGGCAGAGTCCAGGACCCTTACCTAATACATGTCGTGCTAGTGCTAGCTAGCTCCAAGAGGCTAGGACTATGATTGGATAATATCTACCAAACAAGTTACCTGTCATGGCAACATCTCTAGTCTCTTGTATTTCCATTGTTGTCAGCACAGGATCCCAGCCCTGATCTTGAGCTGGGCTTCGAAATGTGATGAATTATTGCAGTCCAAGAGACCGGGACTTTGTCTTACAATATATTGTCATTGTTGGTAGCTTTCTCAGAAGATATTAACCAATCAGAGTCCTAGCCTCTTGGAGCTAGCTAGCACTAGCACGTTATTTTGAGTGGTTTATTAGGTATAAGGGTCCTGAAGATTCCACGGCTTCTTGGAAGCGTGAAACTGCTGTGTTGTACCATCAATTATTCACGCGGTGTCCTATTGCAACACCGAGTCGATATCTCGTGAAATCGAACGCGTTTCGACAATCGATTGTTGGTGCAATCCGATATCGCCTCCAATTAGTTGTTTGTTGAATTAAAGACTGCATGGTTGTCATGGGTTACGACAGTTGAGGGGGGAGGGGGGCTATTCGGAGGGTTGCACTTTCACGGTCAAACTAACACGCAGAATAACCTCGCTCTAGCCCTAACATTAATTCATTCAGTTAGTCAACATGACTTATAAACTGTGAAAATATATATACATGTATTAAAATATTATATGTGATCATTAAACTTCTTGGATACGATCCAATATCGAGACATGTGGGATGTTTTAGCCATGTCATAAAAGATACGTCTCGACCGGGACTTGAACCCGGGAACTTCAGATTGCCGGTCAGCTGCTCTCCCACTGAGCTACCGAGATATAACTCTTATGTCATGGCTATACTTAGAGTGACGACACTTCCTGGGGCTAGCCCTATAGAGGGCTTAGATTCACCCAAGGTGTAAAGATTGCACTTTACCACAGGTCCTTGTGCACTCTCTTCTACCTTTACCCAGGCATGAGGAATAATGTGATCATTGAACTTCTTGGCGTCGTTATCATTTTGAGATTGTCAACTTGTTCTGATAGCTTGTGTCTACGCGGCCGGCTATTGGCTGTGAGATGAGATATCTGGCGAGATAAGCCGGGGGGGGCGTAACCGGCAGGCTGAAAGGTAATTATCATCGCTATGACTGATGGATAGGCTTTACGCAATACACGCGCTGATGTCCTATCACCGTAACGATCTGTCACCACAACTAATCTATCACCACCGGGAGAAAACGATATACGCTCACGCAATACACGCGGTGATGTGCTTTCACCATATCACCGTAACCACATCAACTAATCTATCTTGACCGGTACGGAAACCGGTACGAAAACCGGTACGGGGGGAAAAGATATACACGGCAGTGTTACTAAGCATGTTCATGTGTAAAGTAGAGCAAGTTCGAACCCTCGATAGCTCAGTCTACTGAGGCACCGCTTCGGAAACTGATATCACCGTCGGGCGTAGGTTCGAGTCCCGCATAAAGCAAACGTTCTTTACTCATTATTACTTCACAGTTCCATCAACCGCTAATTCGTACCCCCGTATAACCTAGCTGTTGGTGGGTTGTTGAGCACTTGTATAGGTATATACGCGTTTCCCTCCCACGCGTAAAGACCGTGGCAGCAGCTGCCCACGAGCCTTGAGTGGCGCTAGCCACACGGCTGGCACCACGGCGTATTACAGGAGAGCCACTCGAGGACTTGAGGCAGAATGTTGATCATTATCTTCCTGATCTTTCCAGGAAGACTATTACAGAGCTAGAACCTAGCAGGTTTAAATATATATATATATATATATATATATATATATATATATATATATATATATATATATATATATATATATATACATATATATATATATATATATATATATATATATATATATATATATATATATATATATATATATATATATATGATAATTAAGCTTATTGGATACGATCCAATGTCGGGATATTTGGAATGTTATAGCCATGTGATAAAAGATACGCCTCGACCGGGACTCGAACCCGGAACCTTCTAATTACCGGTCAGCTGCTCTCTTCTGATTCGTCAATCAGAAGGTCCCGTGTTCGAGTCCCGGTCGAGGCGTATTTTTTATGACATGGCTATAACATTATGTATATATAAATATATATATTCTTGTTAGTTTGTTCATTCTTCCATGAAAGTGTGTTGAATTCCTTACATTTCACCATTTTTATCCGACTTTACGTATATATTCAATTATAATATTTTTCTTCGTAGGATTTTTTTTCATCGAAACTTGATACGACATTATTGTTTTACAATCAGGGCTCAGTTTGAAAGGTGGGATTTTCAGAACGGAGGCGATCTCACCGCCCCAAAGAAGAATTTGAATTTCAAAAATATAAATGATATCAAAATCAATGTTAAATGACAATAATCACAGAAAATAATCTCAATAAAAGTATAAGAACCAACTCACCCGCTATAATCCTGTATTGCGGCTCACTCTCTCACTCCGCCACGCACTGACATCACGTCTGTCACGCTCCTCGTCACGCGCGAGCAACAACACTACTGGCCACCCTCACCTGTCTCAACAGCCCCCTCGCATCCCCTGGTGCCGGGCCGACACGCGCGCGCGCTACGCTGGCCGGCCGGCAGGGACACCCGCGCGGCCGTCAAGGCGCTCATTGGGCGACAGCAGGGGAGGCTTGAGGGGGGAGATTCGAGGGTTCGTTTGTTTTATACAGGCATTGAATGAGTTGTATTATTGAAACAACGTTTTATGAAATATATAAATGGGATAATCAAGTTATTAAGAGCCGATTGTACCAACTGATGATAAAATATAAATTTGTTAATCATTACTTAAGGTACAAAAATAACATAGGTAACCAAGGGTGATAACAAGTTGATTTGCTCATTTTTGCTTAATTCACTAATCATCACTTGGTACAACCGGCTCTAAGGCCCGGTATTACGAATAATAAATTTGTTGATTAAGCGATAATTAGTGATCTCAGTGATCATAACAGTGCGTCGTTAAACCCAATATAAATGAATAAATTAGTGGATTAGCTTGTTATGACCCTTGGTTACCACTGTTACTTTTGTACTGCAATTGATTCATTAGCTTAATTAACACCTTGTTATCATTGGTAATATGGGCCCTAAATGAATGAATAGATGATGAGTTAACTAATTAATGAATAAGAAAGAATTGGAAAGATGTAAGGTGTCCAATTCTATCATAATTTCTATTATATTGCAATAAATTTTCGTGAATTCAATCAGTTTCAAGATAATGCGTGAATACCAAGAATGTTATCAAATGTATTGAGGTATTATCATAAAATTCACAAAAATTAATGTAATTTTAATTGAAGAGCATGTAATTATCTTGGAGTTGATATACTTTGTATGCAATGACACCGGTTAGTGAATATAGAAAAAAAAAAAATATATGGATTTCTATATTTTTATAATCACCGCGTGCATGCACCCCCTGACCGCACTTTGGTTCAACTGTAAGTGCACATAATAAATGAATTTAAATGAAATAAATAAATTAAATTAAATTAATAAGATGATATAAATAAATATAGAGTTCCGAATTGGAGTGGACAAACAAAAGAAGCGTTGTAGAAAATAAATATCAAGTTGAATTCCTCTATTTTTAATTTTTTCCTAATCACCCCTGCATGCCCCCCCTCAAGACTGCGTTGTATGTTCAAAGCACTCGAGTTTCGTGTTACCAGATCTGGACTAGAGATTCGTCAGCTCGCCTCCCATTGGCTGGGACCACACCACTCTTAATCTCGCCAGCCAATCACAGCCAGCTTCCGCCGATCGCGTGCGACCGTCTCCTGGCCGGCCGGGGGTCCCGAGTCGCTTGACCCCGCGGTTGACCTCATCAGATAAGGCACCACGAGCTGACCAAAACACTAAATAGGCCGACAATTCTCCCGGAACCGAGGGGAGATAAGATTTTATGATTTCTAATTAGGTTTGGAGAAATTTTGAACATTCTTGTAGATAGCCCATGCAAGAGATATGTCGATGGTGGAAAGGTAGAATGTCGTAAGAGCTTTTTTTTAATGAGTGCTTAACTACCCCACCGACAGTTAGGTTATATGGGGGTACGACTAGTGAAAAGTGGTGTGAAGCAGTTTTACGAAACAATGTTGGTAATTGCCGCTAAAAACCGTCGAACGAAACGTCGTTTCTATGCGCAACTTTGACGCGCATGTTCTCGTTCTCGTTCGCCTGATATCATAACACAGTTGTTGTTTTTGTTGTTGTTGTTGTTTTTGTTTCTCGATTGGCGCCCTAGTTTCCTTGCTGCCCCTATTGTAATCTTCTTGCTTAACTATTGTCTAGATCAAGGGTGCATAACAATAACTAGGCCACTCTCCGCCCACCCTTAATAATTTACATTATACTATCAGGTAACGTGCTCTCTCTCTCTCTCTCTCTCTCTCTCTCTCTCTCTCTCACTCGCTCTCTATCAAGCGAAAAAGGCCTTTGAACTCATGGGTGGTTCTAATAGATTAAGGGCCATTGTTGCGTGCCAATTCATTATTGTCGTGTAAATTGTTTTCATTAGAGTGAGCTCATTTAGCGTCTTCGATAGCCCAACGCCTTGAGAGCACAGAGTAGGCAACTTCCGTGCATGCGTGTAGTACTAATAGCATAAACTGAAGGGGTTTTTACTTCGCATTTCGATAGGAAGAGTTGAAGGGATCGATTCACGATATTGATAAGCTTAATTTGTTTAAACCAAACACAAGAATATTTTAATATATATATACCGTTATTAATTTACATATATTCATAATAAATATTCACTTTCATTAACCATAACTTTCTATTATATATTTTTTCCTTATACGCAATGGAAAAAATTATGACGGTATAGAGTCCATGGGAGTCGATTTAGCGGAATATCAGCTTTTTGGTGATAACTTTTGAACGATATAAGATATCGAAATTCTGAAAACACGAAAACACAGATATTTTCAATACCTTCAAAATGATGTGTAAATAATAACTATTTATTTCATATCACATAATTGTCAAGCGTATACGGTTAAAACAAACCATCTTTTAACCATATACGCCTGACAATTATACGAGATGCGTGAAATAGTAACCACATATACCATCTTGAAGGCATTGAAAATATATGTGTATCCTTTTTTTTGAAATTTCGATATGTTATACCGTTCAAAAGTTATCACCAAATAATTGATATTCCGCTAAATCGACTTCCATGGACACTTTAACACACAATCATTTACTTTCATCATATATACATATGTTGTTGATGTGATGACTAGTAATATATAGCTACATTACTTATAAAAGTCTATTGAAAGAAAAATGAATAAAATGAAATGAAATGAAACAAAAATAAAATCGATATCTCGCAACCTACAGTCGTGAAAGGTCACGCCGTGATAACTTACACGCCTTTGTCTTATTCCGACATCCACCATGGTCACCGCGCTGATCAACCAAACTTTATGACACACAGCCATCTAGATATTTGTCACTCTTCCCAATTCGCATCATAACAACCATTTTCTTATTCAAATCACAGATTATTTTTAAAATCTATAACCGTATCTAACAACCTTGCTTTAATTTACATTCCTAAGTTTTTCGATCGACAAAAACAAGTTATCAAGGTGGCTGTGTGAACATGTTTTAGCGAGAAGTTTTTGAAATGTTGACGTTTGAGATATTTACCAGTTTCTTGTTTGGTTTTGTAATGACTGTCTGATGATTGATGAAACTACAGACCAGGAGGGTTATTTGACCCTTTTTCCCACGACAGTCCTCCAGTTTTCACTGGTTCATATCATCTTCTACTACGTGCTACTGTCGTTCTTCGTGTACGGGATTATGGTCCTTATCGGCATGAGAGAGTGGCCGCTGCATTGACTGCAAGGTAAGACGTTTAACTACTTGCTAGGATAATTATATCGAACATTTAATCAAACTACATATAATAATAATCAAGAACCAAAAATGAAAATCAAACAGTAATAACAATAGTAGTGATGACAATCAAACATAACCTAAAACACAATGAAAGAATATCAGCCTTATGTTAAGTTACAGTTATTGTATTTACTCATTACAGACGGTTATCAGAACAGTGGTAATAATTACTCTCGTTATATATACAGTTAAACATAATTGATAAAATTATACTGTTATTTTTTTTTCTATCTTCTCTTCTGAATCTTCTTCTTCATTCATTCCACTCCCTCGTCGTTCTTTGAATGAATCCATATTATATACCTATACTTATCTATCCACTTTTTCCACTTCCATTCTCACCCCTCCCCTTCCCAATTCTATTGCTTAATTCATTCCCTCCTGTATATTTATTCTTGACTTTAACCAAATTGCACATTCATTCTATTTGTCTATTTGTATTTGTCTTAATTCATCTTATCGATTTTTCTTGCTTAAAGACCCCAACAACACTTAGGTTATACGGGGGTACGAATGACCGGGTGATATTGAAACTTAATACGATGATAAGTGAAAAAACGTTCGCAAAAACCCTTAGCTTCATGCGGGACCAATCAGTTAATTAATTATTGATATTATTATTATAATGAATCAATTAGTTATCAATTAATTTAAGCTCATAACTATTAGTTTCTGGATTAAATGCTGTATTGATGAACACGAACGCTTCCAGGTGATGAACCGTCGCCGAACCCGAGCTGACGGCGACCAGGGCGATCGTCGGTCCGCCAGAGACTCCAAGCACAAGGTCAAGCTCAAGAAACCACTCCTCCCGCCAACACAACCCCCCGCCAACACCACCGCCAACACACTAATCACCGACCAGACCAAAGGCAGCCTGTTAGCCTCTCTGATCCCGACCCGGCGAGACGTATTCGGGAAAGGTATCGAAGACTACGTGTTCGATTTAATCGACTTGTGCCGGTCGACTGGAATCATCAAACCTGTTGAACCTTCATCCGGGGACAACAACAGTTCCAGCAGCGGTTACGAGGACAATACCAACCTGACCGACCCGTTTCTCCGGCAGAACACCAAGAACAACGCCATCGTGTACAGTTGTCATGTTGGTACCTGTCCAGCGAGGGGTGCTGAGTGCTATGAGGAGAATTGTCCGTATCGACAGGTGGTGTGTACCCAGGATGATTGTCCGAGCAGGGACAGGGAAGGAGATATATCGGAATATTGCGACGATAACAACTGTTATTGGAGGTCTCATAGATTCGGGAGACATCGTAAAGACGTCCTGTCGAGATCCTGGATGAAAAGGAATAAAACTAGGAATATTGAACAGGATGACAGATCGGAGGATTCTGACGATAAAACGAGACTGGTTTACAGTAAAGATTGGGAGAAACGGAGAGAGGATAAACGATCCAGGAAGGGGAGGAAGAGAGGGAAGAAAAGGGATGAGAAGGAGTGGTGTGACGACACGGACGATGTGAGTGGGAGTGAGGAGGAGGATTGGGAGAGTGATGAAACAGGAGTACAACAGATATGCAGAGGAGCGATAGATATATTGAAGGATTTGTTTGTGGGTCCGACTCTTGATGATTTGGTTTTCTCAGCGATTGGGGAAGTGGGGGAATGGATGAGTGGAGCTTATAGCAAACGCAAGGATGAGGATAAAGATGGTGATGAAAGAAAGGAAAATAAATTGGATAAAAGAGAAGTCAAAAACAAAGAGGATAACAAAATTGATAGTCACTCATCGGAAATAGCAAATGGTGATGAAAGAAAACCGAAAGGAAGAAAGAGAAACAGCGAAGTGGAGGATTGGCATCGTGACAGAACACCAACCAATGAACAACAATGTCCAAACTGTCATGGCAACCATTGTTGTTCATGTCAACAATCAGTTGTCGACATCCTGGCAAAGATCTCGGAGGAGATGTTGAACTACGCCGTGCCGTGCTTATGCGAGCAAGACGACGGTGTCGGGGATCACGTGTGCACGGTGCGCGAGAACTCTTCGGAGGAGCTCGGCACGCCCGAGACCGTGCCGTGCCAGTGCGCAGACGGTGATGCGCAGTGCTGCTGCTCGACCGAGGGCAGAGAGGTACAAGTCGGGACGTTACAGCATATTGTCAAGGCGCTTGAAGAGTGTACGGGAAGGTCGACATCGGGGCAGGATGATAGACTTGAAGTGTGGAATACTCAGGGAAATCTTGGAGGGACTGAGTATCAATGTGACTGTATGCAACAAAACATAGAGTGTTATTGTGTTACAATGCCTGATAACAATAGGGCACAGTCGTTATACAACAATGGTTGTTGTGACAATTGTTCACATTGTTGTAATACATGTACTCACGAGAAACCGTCGACGTCATTGGGAGGTAACGACGTGATTGAAACTGAAGGAGCGCAGAATCTTAGAAGAGAAACTATTCCGTTTTCCTGTGCCGTCAGCACTCAAGTATTTCTAGCACGGCCCAAATCTTTGGACAGAAGCGACAGAAGATATTATTTTCCGCACAATAGTGGAGAATGTCGTCCATGTAACTGTTCCAAAAGAAATGGGGAAAGTCGCAGAAGAGCGAAATCGTTGGATTTGAGTACGAATGGTTGTCAGTGTTCCTCCAAGAACATTGATATATTCAAACCATGTACCTGCTTCGATGAGGTAAGGGCTAGTGCAGTTGAGAACAGATGTTGTAAATGTTGGGAGAGTCGGGAAGTGAATCAGGGAACATGTTATTGTCCAACACAGACCTCGCCGGTCGCAGCTGAAAGACAAAGCTCTTTCGGCTGTGAATCAATACCGGAAGAGAATTCTGACCTATCAATGGAAATGAGCACGAGTGATGAATTGAAAAGTTCCCAGAATGTAAAACATACATTATGTTCTTGTTCGACTACTCACGGAAAAGAATCCAAATCATGCCGGTGTTCGTCTATCAGTAGCAATAATAATGTGGTAAAACCCGTCAAGAAGCCTTGTACATGCTTCTCCAATTTCCGAGACCAAACATTCCTAGAGAAATCACACAAACCTGCTGAAAATAGAGCATGTCATTGCCCCAAACCAGCTGAAGTCAAGTCATGTCATTGTCCAAAGCCAGCTGAAGACACGTCATGTCATTGTCCCAAACCATCTGAAGAAAAGTCATGTCACTGTCCCAAACCAGCTGAAGTCAAGTCATGTCATTGTCCCAAACTGGCTGAAGAAAGTTCTCGTCGCTGTCCCAAACCAGCTCAATATAAGACATGTCACTGTCCCAAATCTGATGATGATAAGTCATGCCACTGTTCTAAACCAGTTGAAGAGAGATCATGTCACTGTCCCAAACCATCTGAAGAAAAGTCATGTCACTGTCCCAAACCAGCTGAAGTCAAGTCATGTAACTGTCCCAAACTGGCTGAAGAAAGGTCATGTCATTGTCCCAAACCAGCTGAAGAGAGGTCATGTCACTGTCCCAAATCTACTGTAGAAAGTTCATGTTATTGCCCACCAATACTTGAAGCAGTGTGTGCAAGATGTAACTGTAATACGTCACCAGAAGACAATCAAGTCACTACGAAACAAAATGAGATCAGAAAGATCTGTTGCAAATGCCTCTGCCCTATACTCAACGACGCACCGTGTCCAACAAAATCACAAGATACAGATAATGTAACCGAAGGTCATCGCTATGACGCAAATAAACCAAATGATGAGAAATCCAAACGTCCTCAAGAAGTGGAAAGATCAAAGAAGAATAAATCAAAATTCAGCTCGAAACATTCTCAACAAGACGACATATGTCCAGAAGACACATCCACTGAGGAGGATAGCGAGAACTCGGACGAACGACCAACAGAAGATGTGACGAATGTTGTGGAAAACCTCTCGGAAAGCTCTGTTGAAAACATCGAATTTATTGACTCCATCGAAAAGACAGAACCTGAACGCGTTTCTACTCCGGGTGGCAACCGATCCAGCTTGGATAAACAAGACAACCGTAATAATAAGAAAAAGGTTCGTTCAAAAGACCCGAAAAATATGAAACACGATACACCACCTCCAAGGTCAAGACGCGGGACCGCCTACGTACGAGGTCGACAAGAGGATGAGGATGAGGATGATAGTGGAAGCAGTCTTGAGGATAATTCTCCAACAGTGAATAAGACTCCAAGCGAACGTAAACGCACACCCACTCCGAAGAAGAGAGGATCCTTTAATCACCATGACGACGAGCACACTGAGATATGTGATGAGGACTCTGTAGATGATGAGTGTAACACACAGAGGTATTCCTCGAATAAAAAAGACAGAAGATCAAATGTAGTTCATAAATCCGTTCAAACTGATATCAGTAGAGCTTCACGTGAGGGTTCCGTGAATAGGATGAATAGAAGATCACGTTCGTTATCCAGGCAAATGTCTGATGTGCATAGTAAACCTGAAGATTCATCTTCTCAAGGGGAAATAATATCAACTGAAGTCCATGAAGGCAGTTACAGTGATATTGATATCAAGAGAGGTTCTCAACGGAGTAAGAAAGAAGAGTCCCATTCAACCCCGAAAAAACGATCTAGTAAGATCGATAAAAAGAGTCCGAAATACGAAACTCCACAAGAGGAAAAAAAATCGAATAAAGTTCATGGAGACAGTGACACAGGTGTGGGAAAGAAGTCTCGCAGAAGTTCAGTACGAAGTGTGAATGAGAGGCCCCAATCATCCTCGGAAAAACGATCTAGTAGAAGAAAAGAGAAGAGTCCGAAACATGAACATCCTTCGGAGGAGAAAATGTCAGCTGAAGTCAATGATGATAGTAACAGTGATGTGGTCAAGAGGTCACACAGAGATTCTGTACGGAGGGAGAAAGACGAGCCCCATTCATCGCGAGGAAAACGATCTAGTAAGGTTGAGAAAAGGAGTTCGAAAGACGCATCTCCTCAAAAGGAGAAGTCGAATAAAGTCCATGATAAGAGAGACAATGATGAAGGTAATAAGTCGTACGGAAGTTCTGTACAAAGTGTTCTTGGCAAACCTCGCTCATCACCAAGAAAAGAATCTAGTAAAATCAGAGAAAGGAAACCAAAATACTCGACTTCTACATTAGTATCAGTCCCTGAGAACAATGACAGTGGTCTGGAAAATAAGACATGTAGAGGTTCTGTGTTGAGTGATGATGAAAGGCAAAATTCATCTTCAAGAAAAAAGCACAGTGCCAACAATGATAGTACAAGTAAACGTTCATCTGCTCCAGGGAATGAAAAATCAGATTTAATTCATGAAGAAATACGAAGTCCAGATAATTCGTCAGACACCTCCTCAAGTAGTAACGAAGGATTGAATCCCGAAGATATGAACAATTCGATTGAAAAAATGACTCATAATTATTCATCCACGTCGACAGATAGTATGTTACGTCCAGATGAACAAGGATGTGATTGCGGAACTGAAGAAGACCTAGACGTGTCAGGGAAGAACAAACCATGTGCATGCTCGATATCTCCACCGCGGAGCATATCTCATATACATCACGAAGACAATAGAGAACAACATCGTCAAGCTACCGTAGCAAAAGTTACTTACAAGAGTGTGCCTGATGATAATGATATGAACTGTGGTCTTGTACTTGAGAATACGACACGTGATAATGCATTCTCTGCTGAGCACAAAAAAACTCATTTCTGTGATGATGGCAATACAGGACAACGTCATCAAAGTACTGAAGCGAATCTTAATCATAGAAATATTCACAGTATTACCGATAAGGTCTGTGGTCTTGTATGTGATAGCACTGAATGTCTTAGCTCATTTACTCCGAACCATAAAGAAGCTCGTGGGGATGAAGACATTACTGGAAAACATCATCAAAGTATTATAGCAAATGTTGCTTACGATAATGTTACTGTGGATCAGTGTCAGTGTGCTCCTATTACCGATACGTACTGTGATAATGGACTTGATAAGCCTGAACAAGATTCATCTCCGAGTAGGAGTAACTCTGATATGTCCCCTCCACTCAGTCATAATCGTTTCGAACTGAACTCAAGTAAAACCCCAAGCACTGAGACCGAATCATCATCCATGTCCATGAGTGAAATCGTGAAAACTTCTGAACAATACTCCAAAACTTCATACATCGAGAGACAGTTATATGAAAACAAAAACCCATCCATAATCAGTGACTCACCAGAATATGTGACGACTCCAAGAAATGCTTCATGTATACTTCCGGAAGATTTGAAGAATGCAATTGAAAGCATCGTGTGCAAAGGTTCACAAGCGTGTACAGACAATATACAGTATATGTGTTCACAGGAAATCATCGACGCCATTGAAAAGAATGCTTGTACATGCAGATATGCTCGTAAAGAAGAACGGTCAAACACGTCTTCGGAAGATATTCTACGAGCAATCAAAGAGAGCGCTTGTAAATGCAGAGCAGGTTTACCTGAAGAAAAGCCGTACATGTCTTCCTCTGAGATACTACGCCAGATAGATGATAAAGTACACGAAGCTGTGTCGAATTCCCGAAGAGACCCGAACGATTACGAGGTATTAATACGAAGAGAAAGAAATTACGTCGATGAGAAGATACAAGAGATTATAATGACCCGTTCGGAGGCGGGTTCAACACCTGTAATCGTTCAGCTCGATAAGAATATCGACAGAGAAGATGTCGAGATTCTTCTGAAGGAGGAGAGAAAGTACGTAGATCAGAGAGTGAAAGAAATCATGTTGGCTCGACCTTCAATGGTGTCGACAGGAACGACAGTGAACCTAGTGCCGACTGTTGTAGACAACACCGGTCCTGTGATGGTATCGGTAGGAACCATGATCGAGATAGAAGGTCAAGTAGATGTGGTGAAATGGCTACACGAGGAATACCTAACCTTAGCTAAGGATATAATAGAATCGAAGAACATGCCAGAAGGTTATGAGGGGCCACTCAGTCAGGATAATTTACGATTACGTCAAGAGAATCTAGCTTCTTTGGAGTCGATTTTGGTGCCGAAATTGAGTTTGGGTAAAATGGATTCGGATAAGTATGACGAAGATGCGAAAGGGTCCAGAACAGATGAGGGATCTGCGTCAGAAATCAAAGAAGGTAGGATTTCGATACAGGTAGAGAAATCTTCAAGACATACACGGCATGAATCGCTGAGATCTAAAATGTCTGCCCGCTCGCATGTCACCAACAGCAGATCTAAAAGTCTGGATGAAGGATTGAAAAAGTCAGGTAAATCTAAAGACAAGGCATCCTCTTCGGGTGAACTAATAAATACTGAAGTACCTACAACTTGTCAAGATGTCTGCGGAAGCGTTCATCGTAGCTCGCTGAAAGGAACGAGGTCGATATGTATGCAAGGAAAATGCCCTAGCCATTGTCCGTCGATTACATGGAGTGATTCTAAAACCATTCGACAGGAAATAAATGGTCATCCAATAGACTTGAAAGTACCTATCAATGACAAAAAACACTGTCGTAAAAACGCATCAAGATGTTCAATTTCTCAAGATTCATCCTGCAGTAGTTTGAACAAAGTGGAAGCAAGGGTCTCGAAAACTCATATAAGAGATCAGCTCAATAATCAATATGATACGAACCGAAGTTCTAGCGGTTTCATTGGACGAAACGAGAAAAGCATTGAGAAAATATTTGGTACAAGCGACCCTGATTTGGACAAGAACGGTTCCAAACATTCGGCGGGTAAAAAGGCATGGAGAGCAACTGGTGGTGAAAGAGATACGAGAAAATCTGAAAATAATAGCAGTGATCGTGTTAGGCGCTCAACGGATAGAAACCCAAATAAGTCCGTCAACGATTTACAGAAAGACAGTTTGAGTTCCGTGAACGAATCGACAGAAGAAGTGAAGGTTCAGAAACCGGAAAGTTCCAAGCGACCATCACGGAGGCAATACTCAGCACTATCGATACAACGCCAGTCGGCTGTGGACATAATGCCGGAAGACGAGATACCAACCAATGACGGTCACCAAAACGACCGCAAGACACTGGAATCCAACTCTCTGATGAACCAAGCATTCGGCCGGAAACAGCGCACGGAATCACAGAGTCAAGAGCCAAGAGTTAATAACGGCAACAGAAATCAGCCAGGAGAGATCCTGGAATCGCTCCCGACAAAACGACGTCCGTCCGATGATCCTACGTCACTGAAGCACGCGTCCAGCGCGCCTCAAGGGAAGATATGGGATGACGTGCGATACAAGCGAAGATCCTGGAGCGCTTCCAGACCCGACATCTGGACACGTCACATGAGGAAATCCAACAGGAACGATGAGATACGTTCACCACCGTCCGATTACGGTCGAAAGGAAATCCCGACAAAGTTTTCTTCGGCGGAAATCAAATTCATCAAACCGTATGATCAACAATATCTGAAAACAATCAACAGCGTTTCCAAGGGGGATATTTATCTGGAAGAAGGGAAGTGTGGTTGTTCGGTATTGGTGCAGGAAATCGATTCGATTCCTTCGAACTCGAAAGGCGATGTCGCTAGATGCAAATGCAGTAGAACCGATTTACACAGCAAGAAAACACTTGGTGGCAGCAACAGGTTGGGACCTGTCGATTCTGATCACCAATCCTACGCGATTCTCCAGTACAATCCCACGAACTGTAGAAATGCGGCTTGTCCTTTTTCACCGCGACGTGAATACGCTGCCAACGGCACGGCGCGGCAGAAGATTTGCCGCGAGGCTATGGATCCAGACCACAGAGATAACGGGAACGATGAAGATTATTCCAGTCGTGTTGATCTGTACGAAGAACTGGAAGAGAATGTCAGCGAGACGAGGCAATGGACCAGAGAGGAGTATGGCTACGAGGAGCTGGGTATCTCCACCAGTAAAGATCGTCTCGCCTATCAAGTCCCGAGGATCCGGAACAGGAACATGTTCACAGCTCAGCGGGACTCTTGTTGCTCGGGGCAACCGAGGAGAGAATCATCCAATCAGGATCACGAGAACAAAATCAAGAAACAGTACAAACAATTCTCGTCGAAAAATCTCAATACGGATGTCATCGAAGGAATTAATTTTTCTCCTTTATTTCATCGGCTGGAATCAACCGCTGTGGACTGTAAAGAGAAACTGAAGAATTACTACCAGACCCTGATGAGTGCCATTCCGAGAAAAGAGATTCAGAACAAGAAGTGTAAAGGATTCCCGATTAAAAAATCTAAATCTGGTTACTGTATCATCAGCGAAGATAGTAGTTCTAGTTTGTACGACCGGGACGGAAAGAACCGGACTCGTTTGAGGGAGGATAAGCAGACGGTTTGGGCCGTGGTGAAGATCAAGCTGCGGCCGGACGGAACCAAGGAGTACGATATCATGAGACCGAAACAGACGCTCGGGGGCGACGTGACGTGTGTGGGTGAGAGCTCGGTGATGGTGGCGAACGTGGGTTCCGGCAGGAAGAGGAGGAGTTTGAGTAGGAATACAGGGAGACAGGATGCGAGATATGAATGCTTGGATGCGAGATGAATTACTGGGGAATGGATTTATTATTTATAATAATTTATTTGTTAATGTTTATTTTTGTAATCGAATATATATTATTATCTGTGAGACGCAATATTGATTTGTTTTATTTATTTAATCGTGAAATCTAGTTTTAGAGGTGTGATGTCCTTTAATATTTTCATCATCATTCTAAATATTATATTTGAGATTCTGCCTACAAGTTGTTGTGTTGTGAAGGAGCATGACGGAAAGACGACTTCTCCTATACATCCGATATATTTTTACAGCGTAAGTCATGGCAATAGTTTCAGTTTTATGACGTCCTTTAATACTTTTAGTATGATTTCTTATATTATATTTGAGATGTTATCTATTTGTTGTTGAGTTCTGAGAGAATGTGCCGGAAAGACGGCTTGTCCTCAACATCCGAGCTATTTTTACAGCGCAACTCATGGCAAGTGTGCGCGCGTCATCAGACACGTGGTCTGTGACGTCATCACGTGTGGGACTCGTGACGTAGGCAACAGAGTCAACACGACACCCGAACCTTATGTTGTACTCTCAAGGACATTCAATAGTCAACACTTCTTACGATAAACAAGAAGACGAAATAATCATGTGGACAGTTCTATAATTGAGCAATTTGATAATAATTTTATAATCCATTAATAATTTGATGATAATTTCATAATAATATGATAATAATTCGATGATGAAATGATGATAATTCAATAATAATTTAATAATTTGATAATTTATGAAAAATTTGATGATGATTTGATGATGTTATATAATAATAATTCAATCATAATTTGATGAATTATCAATAATTTGATGATAATAATTAGGGATGATTTGATTAAATTGAAAATAATTTGATCAAAATATAATAATCATTTAATGATAATTCAAAATTTTGATTATTCAAACGAAAAAAACAACAATTTAATAATGATTCACTGAATTGGCTCGAGTTTTACAATCTAACAATGATTATTACCTTTCAAGTTGTTTAACGACCCCACCAACAGCTAGGTTATACGGGGGTACGAATGAGCGGGTGTTGATGAAACGATGGAGTGATGATGAGTGAAATGACGTTTACAACAACCCATGCCTTATGCGGGACTCGGACTCTGTGTATGTGCGCGTGAATCTGATAAACACGGCACCTCCACCCGTGTTAAAGCATACCATACATCTCCACCGACCATAGCGTCATGTTTATACCGCTAAGCATTTCCTTCATAAATAAACTATTACATCCTGTACTGGCTCGATCACAGTCTTCTCTCTCTCTATATATATATATATATATAAATATATATATATATATATATATATATATATATATATCTATATATATATACATATGTATATATTACAAGTCAGTGAGTCGCTGTGATCGGTTGGAGAGCCTGATGTTGGGGAGAATAATCTTCCCGAAACGTCGCGAGAGTGAGCATATCAAGTAAGTGGAAAAACCGTAAAAACTATTGACAACATATAGGGCCTAGGCCTATATTTATGTATATATATATATATATATATATATATATATATATATATATATATATATAGGCCTATATTTATTCATATCTCTCTCTCTCTCTCTCTCTCTCTCCCGCACGGAACGCCATACAAGGTGTTGTTTCTCCATCCAAGCCAACACGTCAAAAGAACTGATTTATTTCCACCCGCCCCATCACCCGTGACGTCCCGTGTTTTCATTTCCCCTCCCCCCCCCCCCCCCCCCCCCCCCCCCCCCCCCCCCCTCCCTCATCTCGTCGCATCTTCTCTGATAGTCTATTAATACGGCGCGGTGTCGAGAAGATTCATCGGGTCCAGCACAGCATCAGTTGACTGCCAGAGTGACCACGAGGAGGTTTAGCAGAGTGCAGGGTTAGACAAGGACAGAGTGAGACAGAGTGAGAGAGAGAGAGAGATATGGACACGAAGTTGATGGTGAGTAGTACTTGATTATTGACAGTGTGTTCAAGTCTTAATAAAAAATTCATCTTTACCATATATTCATATGTTTATGAACCACTGTGATTGAATAAGGAAGTATACCAACCCCGAAACAATTGTATGCTCTTCAATTGATATGGCGTTCTATTTCTTTGAATTCAATCAGTTTCAAGATAATACGACAATGTATACGAAGAATGTGATAATAATTCGTTGATAAATTATCTCGAAATTGATTGAATTCACAAAAATAAAAATCATATTAATTGAAGAGCATACAATTATCTTGGAGATGATATACTTTCAATGAAAGTATTCTACACTGGATCCTTGATATGGGAAAAAATAGTAGAGATTAATTTCTTCACATCTAAATCTGAAATTTAACTGAAATCGATCGATCGAAATCTGAAATCTGAAATCGATACTTTAAAATTATGAATATTCACATTATCATATGAATGTAACTAAAGCCCATCATGCTATATTATATTATTGTTTTAATATATCATTATGTTATATTTATATCATATAATTATATATTATATATTTATGGTATCATTTATCAGTGAGCATATAGCGTGAAGTTCGTAACTAGATACAAAATCATTGTTCCCAAAATGAGGCTATGGATGAGAGTTAGGATCGTTTGTCGGGGCACCACAAGGGCGATCCACCACAAGCGGATTATTTAGTTATTGCATAAGTCATTTGAACTAATAAGCCTTTACGAGGCTAGCAGATTCTAGCCAATGGCAGCCTTTGTATATATAAACAAATACAAGTCACTGCCTTCCCTAGTTAATTATCCTAGTGGCAGTGATGCAAAGCCATCTCGAGTGCTAGGCACAATATTTCACAACTCTGAAATCAAATAGGTGGTGACATTCTCACATGAATTGTGAAATGTGATGAATTGAGAAAAGGTAATTCACGAATAGCAATCAGCCATTTCCAGTGAAATAACTATCATTTCATTTGATTCCACATTTCATCAATGTCGAGAATAAAGACGCTTTTAAGGACCCTTGTAAGGGCCTTTATAAAGACCCTTATAAAGGACACATATTCTCGAGATTCCAAAAATTTCACTGAAAATGACTGATTGTTATTCGTAAATTACCTTTCCTCATTTTATTTCATTCCACATTTCATAAAAGTCGAGAATAAGGGTCCTTATAAGGACCCTAACAAAAGCCCTTATAAAGACCCTTATATGGGCCCTTATTCTCGAGATCCGATCATTCCCCCAGAAATTGCCGTTTTGTATTCTTAAATTACTTTTCCACAAATCATTCTTATTAATTCGATTTTCTTTATCCAATTTGTTATTAATTTTTGTAGCGCTCCAATTGATGTTATTATGCAGGTAGTGAGGCACATGTTGTTACGGGGCTCCTGCTCTATTCTCACTACCTGTATACAGTGTACTTCCCACTGTATAAAATCCTAATAATTTTTTTATCAATAGGTATATCGAAACTTGATATAAAATCATTGTTCTCCAATTAAGGCTAAGGATGAAAGTAGGATCGTTTGGACGGGGCACCACAAGGGCGATCTTACCACTCCATTTTATTATTATTTTAATTGAAAGCAATGAACTTTGACACCAGTACTGTGACCACACTTCTTCACCGCAGATAAAAGTCTTCAGTTGCCGAAAGTCCGGAACACATTATAAGTATAAACCGTTAATGCGATATATCCGGACATTACCAGCATTGGTATCAGGAATAATAATCCAAACATACGAATGTGAATATCTTTAACTTTGAACCAAGTTTCTTGGGAAATGTTCACTTCTTTCGCTTCTTTAAATCACAACTCATATATGATAAACCTCGCGAATAAAGTTCCAGTAACAGTTTTGGCACAACTCTTAGCAAATACAAGCGATGTTTCTGCCCAATTCTTTCAAATCTTTACCAAAGTCGAGAGGAATTCCGAGCGCAGTTGCCAAGGTCTTAGCAGATGGCGCCAATCTTATTCACGGACTTTATTAATACACCAACAACCAATCGAATAGCGGCATTTCGATCAGGGGACAACGCTCTAGCTGGTCGCGTCAGATCGACAGGTGGGGGACGCTTGCTCGGTGGTCTCTTGATTTATATTGGGTTTAAAGACTCACTCTTCTGATATTGACTATGGAGAATGATATACGAGATGATGAGATAAAAGGTTATTTTATTGGGTTTTTTGTATGGTTGGAATGAGTCGGTCGTGGCCTGTTGTTAAGGAACCATCCCACTGGCATATGTAGCGCAGTGGTTAACGTGCTCGCTACTCGCACCATCTTTACATGGGTTTTTCATGGTTTCCCTCTGTAGTCTAGGCTAATGCCGGGATAGTAACCACAATAAGTCGGCCATGACCGCTTCCTTCCCACTACCCTTCCCGTTATCCAAGAACCTTCATCTCATTATCCCATCATCTCATTAATCATCCATCCGACGCCATTAGATCTGCGCCATCATAACAGTGCGTCGTTAAACCCAATATAAAAAAGGAACCATACCAATACTGACCTGAACGACAGAGGAAAACCACGAAAAACCTCTGTCAGGATGAGCGAACATGGCGAGCATTCATTCATATTCATCTTTATTCAAGTTGATTAACAATATAAAATATAATCTTCATTGAAATATAGAATACAATAGGATCATGAAATTATAAAAGTGTATTGAGTTTTATGACGTGGCGAAATGATATCTAGGATTTCATTAATGACACTTTTATCAATTTATTCGAATAATATACAATTATTCAAACTGGCTGTTTGCCGGACGTTAGTGGGAAGGAAGCGGAGATTAGTCCTCGAATTTTACATATCGATATAGATAAACATATTATCTAGAGCGAGTATCGTACAAGTTATCGTTGACGTGGCAATAAGACATACCGCTTGGCACCACAACACTATAACACGTCTTACATCGCGTGAAATTAACTACCACTTTGTTTTACTGCCACTTTAACGTTTCGCTTGCAATAACCGCACGCCAGGGTTTACGAGCCTGCATTCCTTGGCCGTGGCACTAGCACTCTGGATGCTGCCACTGGGGTTGTCTGCACCTTGGCGAGAGTAAGGTTAATCCATAGAGCTTATAAGGATAGAGAACGTATGGGACGGAAAATGACGCGGGGTCTGCGGGGTGGGAGTAAGTCACGTGATGCGGTGATACCAGCCTGACTGGGATTATTTCGTTACACGTTATCCTAATGGCAGAGCTCCGAGTCAGAACTAATGAATGACTTTATTAATTGATTGTTAAGACTGATGTGGCATTTCTGCTTACAAATGTAATTAATGATAATCAGCATGTATTTCTGCGACTTTTCCGTGTGACTTACAGCCACGTTGTTGTATTCAGAATCCTCTGAGGATCAAAATAGAACAGTGTTGTGCGTTTTCGCTGTGTATAACCATACACCCGGCTCCCAATATCCCCCCGTGTCACGTGGTATTTCCCCGCCGGTCAGGCAAGCCATCACGGCCTCACTATTGCACGTGTTTTTCGAAGCGTCTCGCTCAGTCTATTATATACTAGGTATTTGGTATAAACATACCGTAGTGTCCCCATCTCTCTCCGTGTCACGTGGTATTGTACCACGTGGTCAGTCAGGGAAATATAACACGTCCAAACACTCACAGACATTCTCACGCAGAACCGCATATAATGGAACTTGTTGTGTTTTCAGAGTATTCTTTTTTTTATTATAATCGAGATAGTGATCTCCAATTCAATTTTTTCTTCATTCTATTTCTTTACGTTTTCACTTTATTTAATCCCCGCTGGCGTCCATCTTTACATCGGTTTTCGTGGTTTTCGTCTGTATTCTAGGCTAGTGCCGGGATGGTTGCCACAATAAAGGCAACGACCGCTTCCTTCCCACTATCCCTCTCTATAACCACCTTTAAGAAACCTTCATCTCATTAATCATCCATCCGACGCCAATAGATCTTAGTTATCATTACAGTGCGTCGTTAAATCCAATTCACATAAAAATTAAATAAACAAAGGCGTCGTTAAGTCCAATATAAATAAAATGAAATGAATGTTCACGTCTCTGTCGCGTCAGGAGTAAATGTTAACGACGTGTGAAATTAACGACCCTCTCGTCGTTGTTGGCATCTCGCAGAGCGATGACGTACTTGCTCCCCTCGGCTAGATGAAGAACCCGACTGATTATGATTGAAGCTGCGCATGTGGTTCTGCGGCTCGGTGCCGTTCTATTCCTAGCTTCTTGACGTGCAGAACACCAAACATGTTGCTCTGTGAAACTATTTATAAAACTGGCAGATTTATTATTTGAGGAGAAATAAGATTTTATTATTTTTAATAAAAGTGATATATTTTCGTCTTTTCCTTGTTGACTTTGGAGAAGAGAACGTTTAAATCATGAGGAAAATGAATGAGTTATTTAAATTGAGATGATTGTATTTGAATTCGTTGGTATAGTTTGTTCATTCGTGGGAGCGAGGATTACGATTACGAACTTCATTACCGACTTTTACGGAACATTTAGATATTTATGGATATAATATAATGGTAAGTCCAGTTTTGCAGAAATTTGCCCTTCTTTGAGAAGTGTTTCTCTTGGTTCTGAAAAGAACCCTGATTCAAGGACCTCCACGAGACAAGAACGAGAAGATGGCGAACAGTTTTTCGCCGAGACGTCGAGTAGAAGGGATCTTTTCAGAACCAACAACACTCCTCAAAGAAGGGCAAATTTCAGCAAAGATAGACTTACCATCAACCACCGCCCCTCAAAACTCCGGACATCACACACACACACACATATATATATATATATATATATATATATAATTACACAGTTTCGGCCTACGTCCTGCAAGTATGAATACATATATAGGGCCTAAATATATATATATATTTATATATTTATTTATTCATACATATATATATATATATATATATATATATATGTATGCCTATAGATCTCAGCTGATGTTGTTTGAATGTGAGTGTAAGCGAGTCGGTGTGGTGAATGAAACGAGCACCATTGAGAGCGGCCATCTTGTGAGCCGATATTGCTGCATTGTTGTGATACAAGATGGCGGCGTGCCAAGCGACCACGTGGCCCAGCTGGGGCCGGAAATAGACGTTCGTCCCAACAACTGGCCTTGACTGAGAACATTCCACAAAGTCAAACGAAAAGAAGTGTTCTTGCGAGAAATTAGAATAACTCATCTTGTTTAATATCTTTGTTTGAAAAGTGTTTTGGTTGTTGGCCAAGCGTTAGGAACAGTTGTGGACGTTTACACTTTTTTTTATTATTATTAACATCGAAACTTGATGCATAGTCATTGTTTTAGATGGAGGTTATGGATGATGTTTGGACGGGGTACCACAAGGGCGATCTCACCAACAATAAGATAACTCATGCAACAAACAATATATCTTTCCAGGGATAATTTACGCGTTTACATTGAAGAGGAAAATTTTTTCGTCTTCTTATTATCTTCATATTTTGACGGCTTATTTCATTATTAAATCAAGACGATAAGAATCTAGAAGAATCGTTATTCGAATTAATTTAAAACAACTTTCTCAATATCTATTTTCAACCATTTTCATTTTCAACCCACAATTCTTCAATTCAAATTTCTCTGATTTTTTTTTCGATTTCATACATTTTATTCCACAAACACAGAAAAATAATATTAATATTCTCCAATATTATCTGCTTCTTAACTTCATTCATTATCGCACTACGCACATTCATTATCACACACACATTATTACCTACCCATCTACCTTTAATTTGTGGACCTTTTTTGTGACCTCATTGAGTGTTACCAATATGTATTTCTCAATAATTATATTCATAACTATCAATTATGATTAATTAAAATTATATAAGATGCCAGATTAAGGATTATCTTAGGCATTTATATTTAATGTTTAGTCAGTTTGCATTTCATTTGCTATTAATAATAATTATTGTACAGTTTTAATTGACATTATTATGCAGGTAGTGAGGCACATGTTGTCACAGTCTATTCTCAATATCTGTATACAGTGTATTCCCACTGTATGAAATCATAATAGATAAATCAATAATAATGAATGAATACATTCCGAACGAAATTCCTATTTCAATCCCACTTTTTTCGATAATTTTCCACACTTCTGCAAGCAACCTGACACTGTTTAGATGAAAAATAATATCCCGGAATCTTATTAATGTATCATTCAGCATAAATAAACCCTCCAAGACATAAACACAGCCAAACCTCCCACGCAGCATATTAACCAGTTACCATGGTGATGTCGGTGACAATTGGCGCCCATAACCTGGGGCTTATGACGTGCGTAATGTTGAATATCTCGTTATAAATAACATTAACCTGACGGGAGGGGGGTGGGGAGGGGAGGGGGAGGGGAGGGAGGGGGTGACTTGGCGACACTCGGATTATATCAGCTAATTAGTCACAAGAAGAGATCGTACAAAACGTCTGAGATCTAAATCTTCAACACGCGCTGGAAGAAGGCGTACCCAGTCTAAGTGGGGTGAAATATTCCCGCCAGGGGGATTTCAGAGATATGAATGGTCATGGAAGTTCAACAACTTGAACAGTACAAGATGGATAATCGCCCTTGTGGTGCCCCGTTCAAACGATCCTGAACTTTCATCCATTGATTTATTGGGAAACAATGGCATTGTGTAAGGTTTTCGATGTCGATAAATATATATATATATATATATATATATATATATATATATATATATATATATATTTGACATCGATTATTACCTCACCGCTTACCGTTACATACAAATAACACGTAACTTATTGTGAATGTTTATTATGGATCGATAATATTCTATAAGATACTTCTCTGAATGGTGTGAAGCAGTTTCACTACAATATGTTTAGAGGGAAAGACAGTTTATATATCACGTTGACATTGAGAATATAGCCCTACGGATGGACTTCCTCATCAAGTCCTCATCTCTAGATGTAATAGTTAAACGCTAGTGAGAATATTCGGTCATCTATCGACGCGTCGACGACGAGTGAGACGTTAATGACGAGTGTAAATCAGGGCGAATAACTCCGCGTGAACAGTTCGGTCTGTTTACGCCAGTTGCTAGCAAACAGGAAACTCTGGATGTTTCAAGCAGACAGATTTAGCGTCTGGAGGAATCTGGATACGCGATCTCCACGCAACAGGTGTAACTCAGTCACGTCCGGGATCGAGACGCTTCTTCTACTTGTCAGGAGCGCTACATTACTCCTTATCACTTATCATCCATACTTATACTTATATATATTTATTATATATATATATATATATATATATATATATATATATATATATATATATATATATATATATATATATATATATACTTATTATATTTATACTTATTACTTATAGGCCTATTTATGATTATGTTGTCGTAGGAAACACTTATTAAATTATTTTCTACTAAACGGCCTGTCCGAATTGCATAAAAATTCGTGATAATCTGTGTATTTTATGTGAAAATATTCAGAAAATTAAGAGAAAAAAA